>BGPR01009539.1:36850-56981 GCA_013235015.1 Araneus ventricosus
CAAAACCTTTCTTAGTGACATCCAGTTTCCTTCTTTAAAAATTTTCTCCCAATGCTTTGAACTTCTGCTAATACTGGATTAATCAACTGTTTCCGCTCAAATTTTAAGCGGCGAATTTGAATTTCCTGCTATTATGTTTTCAATCCTCATTTACGTTCAACCAGAGAGCTCTTTGTTCTTCAGATCAAAGTCTTTGTTTCAAAAAATGTTTTAACCACTCTCTTAAACTTCCCAAGATGGGAAATGTTTATGGTAAACATTCACAAGCAAATGAAACGCTTCAGCGGTAAATCTTCTAAAGATCTGTCCAATAAACTTTTCCACTATTGTAGCATTTCTGATATAAAATGACCCGATTTAAACGAAGCAAACGATCTCCTAAGTATTTTGAAAGCAAATGTAATATGCTAAATTTTAATGCTTGCTGACAGCACTCTTTGAAGTAATGTTATTTTTGTACTTCAGGAAAATGGTAGTCCTAATTTCCCTTCTCAAGTACCTATGCGAAAATAAATAAATGTAAATTACTCACACATACACCCCATTTGCCTATGGTATTCTCCCGTCTAAGAATGTCACTCGCAACGTCAGATACGAATTGTTGTGCAATTAAGCTTTCTTGACTGGCATCTATAAAAATAACTTAGAAACCATTTAAAACTTTATTTCGCAAATTAACATTCGTTATTACCAGCAACTTTTCAATTTTATTTTGGCATCATTAGATACGTTTTAATGCAGAATAATCGCAGGAAAGATGAAAAAACTTTTTTATTTTAAGAAAGTAATTTTATTAATAATTAAAAAAATTAATTTTTGTTTTCATCTGCCATCTACTGCTAGCTGTTGGAACTACATTCCTCGTGTTCATGTGAATACTGTCAGGAAAAACGGTCAAAATAGGAAGATATAAGCGTGACTAAAGTAGCACTTTTAAGTATCTTTGGTAAATAAAGGGTTAAAATTTAATTTTTAGGTATATCTTTCAACATATGATTTTTAATGTCCTATGAATATTATCCAGTGTTAACTTTGGAAACCATAATATAATAGAAAAAAAATTTTACTTCATCTTATAATTTAAAAAATATCTAATAAATGATGTGAAAATAATACTTCTGCTATTTTTCCACTAAAATAAAAAAAAATCATAACAAATATTCTTTTAACTTATAAACACGAAAACCTGCACATAAATAAATTTATTTAAGATCTTTTACTGAGAGAATAGGCAATACTCTTTTCAAAAGAAGTAATGAAATGCTCATCTAATATTTTCCTTAGAGCTGAATTCTAATGCATACCATTTCCAACATCTATTTTTATCTGAATTCTAATGCATACCATTTCCAAAATCTATTTTTATCTAAATTCTAATGCATACAATTTCCAACATCTATTTTTATCTGAATTCTAATGCATACCATTTCCAACATCTTTTAAAATCCATACTGCAAATTTTAACATCTGAAGGGTTCAATCAAAATCCATCGCCTACAAATGACTTGTTGATTATAAATCATTTTTAGCAATTAAAAATTAACACACATCTTCCAGAATTTGTCTTTCCTCCTTACATAAAATAAACAACTTAAAGTTAGAAATTCTTTTTAAAAATTTAAGTTCAGTACATTTATGAGAGGGTATAGAGAAACTTGAATTTATTTTTAATGAAGTTTATCTAACATTTTCTTTTCTGTGCAAATGAAATTATTTGAAAATATGTGAAGCAGTTTATAATCGTATGCAGGACGAAGTAATATGTTTCTCATTGTGGCAGCCATCTTATCTCACCTATGAAACCACAAACTTTTTGCACGTATGTAAATCAACAGATTTTTTCATTCCTAAAGTGATGGACGTAATAAGTTTTTATCGGTTTAATTCTTAATGCTTTTAAATAATGTTCTTAAACAATGACACTGTTATTCCACGTTGGTCATTTCCTGTATTGATTTTCCCGTATTGGATGCACAGCACCCCTAGGGGATATATTTGAACTAGCTTTATTTTCTTCGGAGGTTCTTTTAGCGCACCTGGATTATTTGTCCGTATACCATTTTTGCTGTCAATCCACTGAACGGTTTCAGCTTCAAGATGCTCTAAGCAGGTGAGGTTTAATTATAACAACCTGTATATTATACTAATATCAGGAATTATATGGCATTATGGTAATTTACAGAATAGAATAACCATCACCACTGACACCAATTAAGTAATAAGACAATACATCATTAATTTTACACTACTGGTTATGCGTTTTTAATACTGCACCATTAGTTTAGTTTACACCACTGCTTAACGCGTCCAATTACAATATCATATAAAATATTAATAAATTTCCATTAGAAGCGGTTAATCGTCCAGGATTTTTTTCGTCATTTCAAGAATAATTATGAACACTTAATTTTCTTAAGTAATTAAATCTTTGCCAGCAAAATGATGAACGAGAAAACTGATTACTTATTCTCCATCTTATGTAATGTTTTTGTGTGTGAAATTTAAGTCGATTTCGTTAATAAAACTCATTAACTATGCATTAGGGTCCAAACTTTTCAAATTAATCTAAAGTTTCTGATACTTTAGATGATTTTGCATACAAATGCTGCATCTTTTCAGCATTTATTAAAGAGCTTATTATGTAGATAATTTTATAAGAATATTTAATAAGGAAGTTTCTTTATTAAGTTGAGATTTAGAAATTATAAGAACTTAATTCCTCATTGTTCATTAAATTTCAGTTAAAAATGGCTAGAACAAAAATTTATTTTTTGTAAAGTTAAGGCAAGGAATTTTAAACGAGATCAGTTTTCGGACAATTTTGAGATTGTTCAACATTTGGAAAGACATGAGCACAAAACTTCTGCAGAATTTGCGTAAAGCTAAGATGCATTTTAAATCGAATTATTGATTAAAACATTAATTATGATTAATTACAGACAAATCTTATTTCTTTAGTGAAATGACAAAAATCGTAGCGATGACAGGTCAATTTCTCCAATTTTTAAATATTTATCAATAACATTGAACGAGCCAATATCGATTTCAAAATTTTGGTTAGAAAATTCGCATATAATTTTATCTCTTTTCTTGCTCGCGACTTCAGGACTTTTTGTATTAAATATATACAATTAATTTTCCATTATTAATTATATTTTACTTTTATTTATTCTGATCAATATGAGTATTCTACCGCTATTTAGCACTACAAGTCATTTTGACTAAGAGAAAAATGTATTACTTTATAAGGTAATGGGATAAGAAAATATTATGTATATGTAAATTCCGTATGTACAGTGTTGTTACAATTAAAGTTCGCTTATCCAGTACCCAGAGAGCAATTTTAGTTTGCAGGAAATTTGCAGCAATCTTGCTCTGCAAGAAATTTGACATGACAAGAGTGCAAGTTTGAAACAAGTTTGCAGCAAGTTAACGCAAGCTCCGAAGTCATAACGCGTCAAACTCATTGCAAACACAGAGTACGAGCACAACCTCGGATTAGAACTCGCGACCTCCCGCTCCCAAAGCTGATGCTCTAAACCACTCGGCCAGGTAGTCGCCGAGAGGAGAAGATAGATTGTGCTAATAGATCGCGCATACGATTTATTTTAAACTCTTTTTCTTTATTTCGTTACTAGCTGTTACCCGCGACTTCGTGCGCGAAGAATTTCAATTATTCTTTTTTTTAATTCACGAATGTAAATGCTATGCTGTATTTTAAAAGGGGAAAGTAAAAGTTCTGACGGTTGATAATACTTAATTAGACGGCTGACAGGAGTGTACTGTACATGTATGCTGATATAGTTCTGTAAATTGTTTATCTATGCTAATATGCTTTTGTATACCACGTTATTTGCACGGATGTAGAGGTTGTGTCGGCTGGACACACGTGAACACGCCACATATAGTTGCCCATGCGAAAAATATGGTTTTTCTAAATGTACGCCTGCCACGTTCAGTGTCTGGCCCTGAGCCTGGCAAATGCTATTTTTAAAGGGATTTGTTACCTTTTGAACTGAGATGATAAATCCTTCGGTATTATCGGGAGGCGTAGAATTAAAACACTCTGTCTTCTCCCTATATCAGTCATAACAGTATTTTTCATGACGTTTGGACCTAGGTGTGTAATTTGTAACCGTGTCCCATTGCGGAGTCTCGGTATATCGAGGTTACGTATTAGTAGTACTGGCACACCTACTTTCAATCTTGGCTTGTCGAAAGGTGCGCCTGAAAATTCTAAGATGTTGAAGAAGAAAAATGTTGTTGAAAAAAAACCAACAAAATATGATGTTCCTTGTTAATGCCCATTACCGTATCTACAGATGGATATTCTGAATATCTCACTGTGAAAATTAAACAAAACACCGAGGGAATAATTCACTAACGTCATTGGATCACTGTGTAACCGTATTAAAAGCTGTAAATGCTATGACAACAGGAAACCGGAAGTGTAAAGTCTCCTTTGTTGATTATGGTCAAAGAAGGCAATATTTTCTTATATTAACTTTAACACTGGCAAAAGCCCGCGCGCGAAACAGTAATTTGGCTTGAATTTATTTCTATAAGAATAAAAAGAATTGTTAGAAATTACCTTACAAAAATATTTTTAAACCTTAATAACAATCAGAGAAAACATTTCATCGCAATGGAATTAATAGCATTAAAAAGATCAATTTCTGGTCTTTAAAATGGCATAAAAATAATTGTTGTCTAATAAATATTTCAGAAGTTACTGGCAAAAAACGTCTACTCATAAGGCTTAAAAGCGACTAATTTTCGTTATTTAATTAAATACCTTAAGAATGAATTAACTCTAAAATTTAAAAATAGCACCTTTGACGTAGAAATATGATGTAGAATGCCGTGTGTAAATTTCATGTCGCTACCGTTCACCGTTTAGGAAGAGTTCTTGTGACCGACCGACCGACAGACAGATACATGTAATTTCTGCCTTATTTTATGTATATTTATAAACATAAGCAAAATTTTCAGAAATAAAGGTAAATTAGTTCAAAGTCTAACCATTTCCTAGCAACTGAGTAGCTATAAATTTGTGTTATTTCAAAATCGTCTGCACGTAAACATTTAAAAATTAATAAAACTTGAAGGAAAAATGTCACAGACAATAATTCGGTATCATTGGAAAGGTACAATTTTGCACTTTAAGATGGTATAAAAATAATTTTTATCGGACAATTTGTACGGAAGTTACAGAGGAAAGAAGGATTACGTGACAGTTGATTTTAAAAATATTTTATTCCACATGTTTTCGCATTCCTGGAAGAACACGTGACAGTTGATTGAAAAATAAAATAATCTTCATCGAGAATCGCTGAGTCAATGGGCTTTGTTAGTTATTTAATTGTTGTCTGAACTTTTAAAAATTAATAACAATCGAAGGGAAAATGTTACAGATATAAAATTGGTATCTTTGAAAAGGTAAAAATTGGAACTTTAAGATGGTATAAAAATGTGTTTTGTCAGACAATTTGCTCCGAAGTTACGGCGGAAAAACGGTTTCGGTTAATTTCTAATTAACTGCCTGTTTAATTAACTTTTGGACTTAGAAAATTTCATAAGCGTCTTCCCTTTGTCTTAAATAATAAGTGTACAAAATTTGGTTGAAAACCGTCCATTGGTTTAGGAGGAGATGTGGAACATAGCCACATACATACCCACATACATACCCACATGCATACCCACAATGACTTTTATTTATATTAAGATTTTTTAAAATTTTGTGTTGAGAATATGATTTGAAATCAAAAAGAGACCGATTTTCGCTAATAACTACGTTTTGCTAGTAGAATAAATTATGAAATTAGGGTTCAAAAGTAATTACTTTAAAATGGGACAAAATGAAGTTATTATTTTTCAACAAACATTGACTGTTTCTTCGGTTTAATTTTGTTTATAAACGTTAAAATTTCAACATTAAGAAAAAGTCGATAGAGTTTTCTTTAAAGTGCGAATTCTATATTTAGTAAAAAGATGGAAAATGATTCAAATGTTTTTTTTATAAAAGTCAGTTTTTTCACAAATTATCATTAATTTATTGAATTAATAAAAAGAAGGACGGTCTAGGAGCTGCTATTAAACATCGGATGTTTTTTTTAAAACAGAGACAAAGATTATCTCTTATTGTGCTATAATCTTCGCAACAAACTTGTTTTGTAAACGTGCTGTGAATTTTTCATGGCACCTTCACAGCAAACTTGCATTCCAAGGAGGGGTGGCGCTCGTTGTCTATTTTCGCCGTAATTTCATCTTGTTATTTTGCAGCAGTTTCGCTACAACATCGACGCGTCAAATTTTCCATGACAAGAAAATATCAAGTAAAAATCAAACTTGTTGCAAACATACGTGCTATCTGGGTAGACTCTAGAGTTGGTTCTATGGCTACAAACGAAGGAAACTTTCACTAATACTAGTTGATCCCGCGCAGAGCATCTGCGCTTGGCTGTATGCAAACCATGATTTTCCTGACGCTTCTTGAGCCAAAACGGCGATTTAAGGCTCCAAGAAAATTTGCCAAAAAAAGACGCCAAGTGGTGTAAACATAACAGAAAAGTAGCAAAAGTAAAATGTTCGCAATAGCAGTCTCCATAATGTGTACCTCAATTCGTGATATGACACGATTTTATCTTCGCTGACTTATACTATTTTGACGTTGATCTAAACGTTCCCTGGATCGCCTAAGCCCATCTTCTTCATTTCTAACCGATCTCGTTTGAATAATTTCATCCAAATTCAGAGTTTCATCATATTGTAAGAAAATTATGAATTCTTCATCTTAAACTCATTGTTTTCGAGAAAAGGTTATTTTACACCAGAACGAATAAAGTAACAGGCTATGACAATGAAGTTATGCCTAACATAGGGAGGGAGGCTACCGGTTGTTTGTTTATTTTGTAAACAAACAGATCTTTGCCGTCGGCAAAACACAATTCTGAACATAAAGACTATGAAGTTTTGCCTAAAATGGAGGAGAATGCTACCGTTTTTTTTTTAAACAAACAGATCTTTGCCATCTGCAAAACACAATTCTGAACATAAAGTTTTTTTTCGTTCAAAATACAGTTTTCATACACAGTCTTTTTTTATTTTTACAGCGAGACTTATTTGTACTAAATTCTAGTGACATTCTGTTCCGTTTGCAGACATAGAACCAGCTCTCGATACTTCTGACAGGCGAACTTCACTTATAACAACCCGGTCTGTGAAGACGATAACTCAGAATTCTGAAACACCATTACTAAGTTTTCTTTCCCGGGAAATCGCAAGATTTACATATTTTTAGTATTCCCGGGAATTATAATTGTTTCCCGGCAATTCCCGGGAACAATAAATAGTAAAATTATTCAAAAATCACCTCTCAAGAATGATATTTTGCAAAGTTGTTTAAAGCAGAGCTTGGCTGTGGAAAGATGGTTTATTTATTTATTCAAAGAAAGCACACTACAGAGTTGATTCCGTTTACAGAGTGCATGTTCAAAAACATACAAAAAATACAAGCCACAAAGTGAATTAAAACACAAAGAAAAAAGTAACTGCAGAGAATAGAAATGGTTTAAAGCTCAAAACTACATTAATTATAAAAATGTAAACACATAAATGTTTTAAAATGAAAACACGCAATTACAAGAGCACCAAAAACACACCGAGGTTCCAAAAGTCCATGCCGCACACCGTCACATTAAAATTATAAAAAAAATCACGCAATTGTTAAAAGAAATTCAGAACGCCAAATTAAAAAAACCATTAAAAAGCAAGGGTCAAAAAGTCAAACACACATCGCAAGAAGTTGTTTGGAATTCGCTCAATAATTTCAATTTTATTACGGTAATTGGGATCCCAAATAATGCTACAATATTCTAGACTAGATCGTACATGAGCGTAGTACAAAACCTTCAGGGCAATTTGACTCGAAAATTCCCTAGTTTTGCATTAAAGAATTCCAAGTCTAAAACACGTTGGAACAGTTCGTTGGTAATGCATGAAAGATTTCTAGACATAAAAACTGCAATTTCAGAATCATTAATTGATATTAAAGAACAAAAAATTTTGGTTAATGTAGAATTTGAAACTCTGACTGCAATTGAAGCAGGTTTGAAGCCATTGAAAATTGGACTAGAAAAACTATGCAGCCGAAACGCGATTTTGCGAACTGCCGAAGGAGTATGTGCTTTCATTATTGGCGAGTTGAACAAACAAAACTCAGAATTTGCTAAGAATATGAAATGTTCCCTGGTCCAAAGAATTAGTCAGAGACGCAATGTTAGTTTACTTGGATTAATGCAATATCAAAATTTTGGGAGAAAGAATGATGCTGCTGAAGTTATTGTTGATCTTTCACGTTTACCAAATAAAAACTCTTTAAGCTAAAATAATTATGACAAGACTTCTTTGAGAGGAAGACGAATCACTGCCTAACTCTTCCAATTCAGAAGAATACACGGAAATTTTGGAAGAGAAATCTTTAACGTTGTGCGTAAAATTAGAAACAGCTATCCACTCAAAGACAAAGGACCTACTTTGTACAACTAGTAATAGTTTTAACTTGAACAAGATAGTGGAGCAAGAATTGCAGCTATTTAACTCAACAGAAAATCGATAATCAAATATTATAAAACTGGTGATGGCATTGAAAAAACAATTCCTCCAACATCAGCTGAAGCTGAGAGCGCATTTTCTGCTGCCAGGTTGTTCATAACAAAGCTAAGAACTAGTCTGAATGATAAAAGCGTAGATTGCTTATGTTTTCTTAATTCATACTTTAAAAATGAATAATTAATATATTTTATTTGTATTTTGTAGCTCAATGTATAAAGGATTGTAAATATTTTTATTTTGTGTAATTATTATTGATATCAATCAAAAATAACTAATTTTTAGATTTTTCAAATTTTGAGGCATTCCTGAGACTCATTTATGTTCTCGGGATTTCCCGGAAATTCCCGGGAAGGGAAAAAGGCAGAGAAATCAGAAACCCTAATTGCGAAATCATAATATTTTAGACTTGATTTGTCCGTCTTCATCAACATAGACAAAAGCGCGCGTAACGACTCTTGCATGTGAGACAAGTCGATAACTTTATAGAAATGGGCATACTTCAATTATTAACTTTAAATTACCTTGTTGAAAATTTCTTTACTAAAATCAATATTTTTAATATTTATTTAAGAAAAATAAAGTTTTTATCTCAAAACCTCTCCGGTTGCGATACGAATAGGTACATATTAAGTGTCGGCACGTTTAAAGGTTTAAAAGCCACATTTGCACTACACCGTGACAAGAAAAATTTTCAACAATGAGGCAAGTTTCTGCAACCTTTTAAGTTAACTTTTAATTAGTAGTTAATGGTGAGACCTCTAATTATTCCCACACACAACTATAAACCCCTCGAAAATATGCCACCAACGCACCATTAAAATGCACCTCGGTCTCTCCAGTTCTACAGAGGTAAGGCATCTAATTGCTTCACTCTCTGAAATGTTAATTAATTTTGTTTGGAATTTTTGAAGAGATTCGGCTGCTTTCAAATGAGATAAGGCTTGGGAGGGAAATGTTATTGGAAAACTTCGTTTTTAATGCGCACTTTTCTGAATGTGATTGCAAATAGGAAGTATCTGAAATGCTTGATAGTTGACAATAAAACTTTTTCTTTCATATTTCCTTTGAAACATTCTTTTAGTGTGTCATCAAAAGTAGTTATTTAAATTGCAGAATCGTAAAATAAAATTCGTTATTGACTAAGATGGATAAGTAGTGCTTATAACATTTGTTATGATTGCGAGTTCACGGATGAGAAACTGCCAGATAAGTGAACAAAAGGTCTCGCTTCCCTGGTGGATACAATAATGGTTAGGGGTGTGTTGCCTACCTCCAGTGATAGTACGTATCTCCTTCGGGAGGTGTCGGGCCGTGGCCTGGTGATAGGCTATTAGGACTCTGGCCTCAGTGCTCGAGATATTGCAGCGGCTGTCATTCAGTTGTTTCCGGGCGGGTTATTTTATTTGTTTTGTTGTTGTCCCTTTTTTGCAATGTTTGTAACGTTCTGTGCTTGTGATGATTTTGTTTGTGTCATGTCATACTGATATTCTTGTATTGCTTTTATATTTCCCCACCGGTCTGCTAAATGCCTTACACACTTTCGGGTAGGCCGGACCGATGTGGGTTTAAAAAAAGGTAGGGAGGGGTATTCCTTTGTTCTAACGCTGATCGCTGCAGGAACGCTAAATTGCTGTTATCAACCTTCGATATCAGTTATTTCTTGAAAAATGGTGCTTTTGCCAATGTTTGAGTCTATTCACAACCAACATTGGTTTAATTGTGTATGTTTGGTGTTTATATAAACATGGAGATAGAAAACGTGCTTTTTCAGTTTTATGGCTTTCAGAGTTTGTGGTCAGAGTTTAAAGGCTTTTTTACAATTGCAAAGGGAAGAATGTATTTCAAGCCACGAAAAACCTATGTACTGTTTACGAAGACAATGCTGTAAGTGAACAAACAGTGCGCAAATGGTTTGTGAAATTCAGAAGGGAAAAATTTCACGTTTAAAGTTGGACATTCACCAATGATCTGTTCCAGTCCCTTTGGAGGGATTCTTAGCAGACCGTTACCATTTTCAGCTCATAAAATTTGGTGGGTTATTCTCAGGTCGGACTGTGCCAGTTGCACTTAAGGGTAACCCGATCCCTTAAGCTACTGCGCCTGCTGCTCCTCTGCTTTCAAAACGGGTCCCCTGTCCTGATTTGCCCAGAATGACTCCCACCCACCCTTCCCTTCCCCATCTAAAGGTTTTCCGTTTTGGGAGAGAGGCTCCGGCAACCTATTCCACTACCGCATTTCAGTTTTATGGTCGCCGAATAAAAATCCAACACGGCTGGAATTCCAACTTTTTCTCTGTCTACTCATTCTCTCTGCCCTCTCCATTCGGTCTACTCCATCATAACTGGTTTATTACATTGATGAAAGGTATTTGGTATTCGAACAGTAGAAAAAATTGAGTGGCCAATGGTGAATGTCCGACTGTGATCGCAAAGCTGCGTTAAGCATCATCCGCATGGACCACCAAATCGCTGCTGATCCAATCTCAATGTATTTACACTCGTGAAATAAAGGAAGGACTCAAAATCAATCCAATTCTACCACAGTTATAAAACCTTGAGAATTCGGTTTCGGTAGTTACCTTGATGTTTTGGTCCCACAACACAGAGATAAACATTTTGATAAATGTATGTCTGCGCGATTTATCGCTCAACACAAGAAATCGATTCACTTTTGAAGAGGATCGATAAACGCAATGTAGGCAGAATAGATCGTTACAAATGGTGTTATTGGAGGAGCCACCAGCAAACCAACCCAAAGCATCAATACCATTCCCGTCATAGGTTTGAACTAACTATAAGAGCTACCTCGTCCTGCCCTAGGATGCGGAGCTTTGAATAACCGAGCCAGAAAAACAGTAGGAGTCCTATAGCTATCACGGCCAGCCATCTCCTCCGATGTAGCGATCATCGGAGTAGAGGACCCAACTCACAATGTCATAGTCTCCAGAGGCGAAGCGAGACCTTATTTATCTGGAGGCTTCATCCGCGAACTTGTGTGTCCCCTGAGACATGTAATAACAAATATCCATTCCCAGAAAGTTACGCTCTATTGCTGCTGATTAGAGTATCCTGTTTACAAGCTTGCTTGCTTGTAGCGAAACACTGATTCTACTGAATAAGGCAGCCAGATAGGCAATCCTGGGAAGGCACCAGCATCGTGTCAGTCGAAGTTCAACGTTATCATATCGTGTGTCAGCAAAGGCGCAAACATCTGCTTTATCCCCCATAAAGCCAATTATTGGCTGGATTTTACCTACCCATATAATCCTGTCCTTGGCATTTCATTTACAGTAGTTTCTCTTTGAAATTCTCCAAAGGTAAATGGACTGCAAACGCTCGCTGAGCAAGCTTTTAGCGAGCTATAGGATGTCCTATATAGAGCGGATACAAACACCGCAAACGATGGCATATTGTCATTAAAATAAAATACGTATGCATATATATTGAATGAATTTAATAAACAAAACGAAATTTTGTTACGATAATAAATTATGTAAATAATTACATTAAAAATTATTTATTAGAATATTATGAATAAATAAATACAAATATAATAATATTACTGATATATTACAATTAGTAGAATTAATATAAAATTAATTATTTATTATTATTATAAATTTTATTTTATTTAATTGATTAATTATTTTATAATTAGTATAAATTTTAATATTTTTAAGAAGATACTTTACTGTACAAAAAATGAGGTTGATTATTAAATGCAAATTAATCTCAGTACAAAATATCATTTTCATTCATCCAAAACACGGGAGATCTCGAAATCAACCTAACACCAACAATTAGAATGAGTGAGTTCTCCAATTCAAAACTCTGATTAAGCTGTCTACATAGTAAATCGATGAATGAGATATATCTTTGATGAAAAATGACTTTCTTTCCTCCCCTAACTCTTCTATGTCATAAGTCATTGCATCATCCTCTTTCATGGTTGTAACAATTTAGTTAGCATTCTGCTTCGTAATTATGGAATTATCACTCTTTTTTTTCAGACAAAAATTTGATCAGAGATAAGAATAGATATTATAATAAACTGCTTTAGTGATCTCGGGGTAAAATCGTCCCATTGGTAGTGTGTAACGATGCATGCTGCAAGAAGGATAACAAATATAAATGATCTCTTTTCCACGAATATTCCAGAAAGAAAGGCAGCAGTAGTAGCAAAACTAAGAAAATCTTTGATAAACAATGTCAGCTAGGCAACATCACTATGTAAATTGGTACAAAAGCATTTCACAATGCGTCACTGCCTCATCACCCATCTAATTACTAAGCCTGTGACCAAACTCCACTGATTGATTTACCGATAGTTCCGGTATTTATGCATTCCGACAGGACAAGATCGTCATAAGATTTCTCGAAGATTTCTTGATATTTCGTCCCCAGAGAGATAGGAATTCAATTCAGAATTCTTCTGTAAAGCCGTTTTTGATGCCAAAGTCGCCTGTCGGGTCTTGGATATGCGAAAGCCCTGCAAAAACCTCTTCTGAATAAGATTACTCGGAAAAAACAAATTTACAGTTCTGCACATATTATTATCTTCCAACAAGTTGCATGTACCAATTACTTATAATGATGCAATAAGAGATAAACTGATGATGCTTGTAGAATATCTTTAATTACGTATTAAGGAAACCATTTAACATGCTACTAACTCAATCAGGTCCAAGAAACTAGTTTTAACGTCTGCTCTTCTTCTAAACACCCTTGTGTAATTAGAAGTTTAATGAGAAAATAAATGAACTTCCTCTGTCAAATACACCTTAAAAGTGATTAACAGAGTAGTTTGTACAGTATAAAAAAGAATAGAAATCTCAAGGTTGGAAAGTTTAAAATAATGCATTTATTGATTGATCTCTTGCATTGGTTTTAACACCAGACAAATTACTCTAGAAGAGAATTTTTTGAACAAACAAATTGCAATTTATCAAACTGTCGAAAAGTAAAGAAAGTCCCAGTAATTGTTTGTAAAACTATGAATAAAATAAAGCAAAGCTTATGAAGCTTATATTAGTTGAACATGGAGCAAATATTTTTCACCTTAAAAATACACAATCTTTAAAACCCGTTTCTTCAGAATCGATACGAAATAAAATGTTACGTATTTTCCTATTCAAATCTCAGAAATTCTTTATTTATAGAAATTTGAAAAATCAGATACAAGATAACATCTAGAATATGATAAAGTACCCTCATTTATGAGATCACAAATCGAAAAGGAGAAAAAATATTTGCACTTTGAAAGAAATTCCATTTAATAACTTTACTTCTGTGCATTCTTTCTTGATGTCAATCTATTATATTATAGGTTGATTTTTAATAAAACTTGAAGCAGTTTTAAACAAAGAGATTTCATAAGTCAATTTTATTACACATAAAAGAACAAAGTGATTTGCTAAACTTCTCTTAATGTGTAACATTGCACATTTTGTTTCTCATTGTATAATAGCTTCTGCAGTTTTTTAGACACATTCTTTTAATTGAATTTTCAGACTTATTACGAGTGTGAAAAGGGATTCCTCTTGAAAAATAATAAATTACTTATTTTATATTTTTAGGAAGTTCTATTCATAGAAAAGTAAAATACAGTTCAGGAAACTAAAAAAAAATAAATTCCCTCGAAATTCTGGTAACGAAGTTCTCCACCTTAGAATAAACTTTCGTATAACATTATTTAACAGTAATGGCTTTTTTCCATAGAAACTTTTGATTATTTTCCGCCATTTTATCTACAAACCTCGAAATATCCTTTTTATACATTAAAATTCAACAGCACTTGCAGTAATGATAATGATTTCAAATTAACAATGAAGCAAAAAGTGCAGTTGGATAAGAGAAGATATTATTTGCCGGAAAATCAAAATTTGTTACTTAATATAAAGAATATATAACATCACATATAATTAACATTAATGCAAAATTAAATCTTAAATTTTAATGCATGATGCATCCCTATTGGCACAAGATATTATACGATATCTCTATTCTATTGTTCGATACTCTGAATGCCGCAAAATACTGTGAAAATATTGTAGCAATACTGTACAGTATCCTGTGCTAATAGGGGTGTATTTAGACTGCTCACTTAAATAATTGCCACCCCTTAATTTCAGAACAACGCCAGCTATAGTCATGAAAGTAGTGTCTAGGTATAGTAAAACATTTATTAGCTATGCGATGAACCCACTTACAGAGCCACCTGGTGGTCAGTTCCGGAGTTACCGTTCCTATCTCGAATATGGTACAAAATAGGGGGAAAATGTCAATTACAAAGTTGTAGAACGTTATCGATTTAGTACAAAAAAACCACCTTGTGTACATTAATATTAAGAGTAAAAAGCTTAAAATGTATATTTGTTTGTTCACATTTTCCAAAATTGTGATGTCACAACACATAGACAAAAGGAGAAAATATTATTTTTCGGACAAAAATGACCCCATTATTTTTTTCCTGTGGGAATAATACAATCAGTAGGTGTATGAGACCTTTCCGATAACATTGCAGGACTTTCGATGACTTATTACTGTTGCTTGTGTTAGCGCACCAACTATATGCCAAAAAATGTGCAAAATGGGATTCAAACAAGGCTCAAATCTGTATTGCAGACGAAGGAGAGCACTTTCAACGACGAAAACAAAGGTATCTATATTAAACTATTATATTTGTTATTATTATTAGAGTGGTAACGATTTTTTTTCTCTTTTTAACGCGTTTGTGACATCACAGTTTCGGAAATCGCGAATAATCAAATGTGCATTTTAAGCGCTCTCTTCTTAGTATTAATATGCGCAAGGTTCTTTTTGTCTAAATCGATAACACTCTACAAGTTTGTATTTGACATCCCCCTATTTTGTACCCTTTTCGAGATAGGAATGATAACTCCGGAGTTTGTCACCAGGTGACGCTGTACTTGGCTTCATCGCATAGATCATAGACATTTTACTATACCTAAACACTACTTTCATGACTATAGTTGCCGTCGTTCTGAATTTAAGGGTGAGTGTGGTCCTTATTTAAATGGCACCCTGTATATTTTAAAACTGCACGCATAATAAATCAATAATCATCCAACAGTAACTACTCCTTTTCAAGTATTAAATTCGTTTTCCCAGAAATTCTATTCAAATTCCAAATTTGAAAGATAGTAACGATGTATGCAAGTTGCATTCTTGGAATTATTTTTCTCAAATCGATTGGAATCGTGTTCTTGAAAATGTTATTTGAAACAAGGTTGTGAAAACTTATTCCACTGGCCGAAATATGATATTTGAGGTAATGAGCTCTTGAAAGAAGAAAGTCGCTTCTTTTACCCATTTTATCAAGACTCCAAAAGAATTTTTTTCCAAAGCCTTTCACAGATAGGCTATAGGTAACATACTGTTTTTGCATTCGAGATGAATTTTTAAAAGAGGGCTTTGGGTATATCTAAATGTATATTTAAGTTTTTGTTCCTGCGATTCTTAAAAACTTTTATGTTCATTATAGGTATAGGTTTAAAGGAAGTACCAAGGGTAAACATTTGAGAACAGTTTAAAATTCTCGGTTTACATTTTTTGAAACCCATAACTGCGTGGAAAGGAACAGTAATGGGGAAGAGCAGTGGGATCTTTTTTAAATTTCACTTCCTTTCAAAAACACATATAATGTCGTTTTCCTCCCTGCTCCGAAGAATAAGGAATGAGTGTAAGAAATTTGTCTATTTACAGTCCTACAGTATGTAATCATATATTAGAACCTGAGTAAAAAATAAATTCAAAAATGCTAATGCTGTGCAAATAATAATGCAAGTAGAAAAATGCTTTTAATTTTTGGAAATGTTATTTTTAAATAATTGGATATTATTTTACTTTTATTGGTATTGTTATTTTGCAGGTGACAACCCAAACGACGCATTTTTGAACCTTTAACGCAAATGCAGTATTCAAAAACAATACCGGAAAAAAACTGCCTACCGAGTGCAGATAATCAGTTTTGCACAGCATTTTCCTCAATGCCATCATGGGTTTAGGGGTCAAAGTGACCTGTTCGCTTTAGGTGGAAAAATAGGTGGCAGTCTTTCCGCGTGTAGTCAAGATTATAAGATGGGCGGTTCAATTACTCAATCTACCACCATGTGTCATTGGCATCACAATCAAGAATAGACGCGAAGCAACACAAAACGAGATATACCCCGATTCCGAAGAATCTCCTAGCCTTTAGACTTCAAAATCCAGAATTCCCATGTTTCTCTTTCACAAATAAGAGGTATTCCCTACTCGCATCAAAAACCGTAACTACGTCACGTATTCTTAAGAGAATGATATTCAAAAGAGGATTCCGCTTCCCCTATAGCTGTTAGAAGGATTGGTAGAAGAAAATGGATTTGACACTTCCATCCGTCACGACCAGTCACTCTAAAGCGCACAACACATACCTCGAGTATTCAATGAATCACAATGAAGGAGGAGGGGTGAAAGTTTCGCCAGGATATTTGGATGTTTCGGGGGATGGCCGTAATTTGGTTTAATGGGCATTTTGGACGCTTAAGTATTGAAATAGTTTAAGCATACATGCACTCCTCTAGATTTCACTGCAAGTTCAGTCTTCAGAGAGTCACAAAAATTCAAACGAACTTTGGCTTTGGTTATCGGTAAGAAAAAATACCCCAAGATTCCTTTCTTATCCCAGTAAAATTTTTGAATGTTGCCTGTCGACATTCCTTACCCAACTAGTAGAATTGTGAAGAGCTCTGAAGAATCCACATTTCCTTACCACCGTAACAGTAGTTGCCTGCATTGGCGGGGGCTTTCTTTCAGTGGCGTAGCGAGGGTAAATGGCGATCTGTGAATGATATTATTCTTTCGATCCTATCATCATATTAGGCTCAAAAAGTGACAAAGTTACACTAATGTTTCGTCCCCATAGCGCCCTATAAGGCTGGCGCATCAATACCCCTCTTGCCCCCGGTCGCAACGGCACTGCTTTCTTTGAGGAAGGAATCAGTAAATTTACAGGGTGGGCATAAATTATTGGACCTATTTCAAAATCAATTTTAAAAACTTATAATATTACAACTACTTATTTTTTAAAGGAGAGCACATGTGAAAAAGTTTTTTATCAGATAGGTAAAGCGACGTTACTTAGTTCTAGGGGGTCGTAAGTTACTAGACATCTCTAATTTTTGAGAGCTACGATCTTCGAAACTTTTAAAGCTGGAAGAAGAACAAAAGCATGTATTTGTGGGTAATTTTACGGTCTTTAATTTTTTAATTTACATGTAGTGTGAAAACTGAATATTTTCCGAGATATTCAAGAAAAAACTAAAAAATGAAACCAGAAAAAGCGCATCGGCTTCTGCTGATCGGTAGCCATTGCATATGGAAATCTCTTTCTGTAGCAAATTTAGAACGCTGTAATGGTACGCCTACTAACTGAAAAAAAAACTTTTTATTTGCTCTATCATTTTAAAGAAAACGTAGTTGTAAGAACATTATAGGGTTTATTTTATTACTTTTGAAATGGGTTCAATAATTTATGACCAACCTGTATTTTGAGGTAATGAAAAGTGGTTTCATAACAAAGCAAGGGTTTATGTAGACAGATAGTTAACCCTCTTCAAGTATTGATAAAATTACCTTATTAAAATCTTGTTCACATTTTAGAACAAAAACAATGCCTGCTTTCCGCAGAAACATCTTAAAGAAAAAAATATTTTAAGATATATAAAGAAACAATTCTTAAAGTCACGCGAACAATGAGAAAGCTGAATAGGGTCACGTGTTCCAAATAAGGTTTTTAATGCCTAGTGCCTGAGGTAATAGGTGCTTAAAAAATTATTAGCCAGAACAAAAAAATCCACTACACCTTAATAAAAGTTTTGTGTGATTTGAGATCATTATCATGGTTTGTGTAATTAATCCTGTTGCGAAAATGTGCAAAACCCTGACAACATAATTTCATTCCAATAAATCGGAAAAAATCAAGTTTTTTCCCCATTAACTTAAGCAATTAATTTTTTTCTCCTTAATAGCTAAATAGAAAGTTCATTACATCTACCCAAACTTTGGTTTTATATAATAGTTTAATGTATGGCATTATTAAGCTCGAAAAAGATCGAATAACTATGATAGTGTTTCATTACTGTTTCAAGTAAAGTTTTTCTTGCTGTTTTATTTTAAAATGAATAATTAACAAATGCGTGCTTGTAATAAACTGTTCTGAAAAGAAAAGGAAAGGAAAACTATTTTATGAATTTATTTGTTTTGTCGTCTAAAAACGTTTAAAATCTTGAAAGACGTCCTCTATTTTAAAGATATGCTGCTTCATTATACTCTTACATAATCCAACTCACAAAAAAACACAATTCCATCATATTTCAGATTTTTTAAAAGTCAGGAATGGCTATAATTACGCACTTTGTAGAAATCGCATCGCTTATTGAAAGATGAAACACTATCAAAAAAAAGTAACCAGTCATATTCCATCTTTTTTTTAGAATTTTTTGATAAATAGAAACGAATTTGAAATATAACGAACAATTTATCAAATAAGAAATAATGTTAAAATTTTCTTAATACAAGAATTTTCACTCTGTTTCTATTATTCGTATTTTTAAATCATATTTTTCTAAATGTATTCATTTCATTGATCTAGACGTTTTTTAGTAGGTAGTTCTTTACTTACATTGCCCCTTATTCGCCCGGAGGGCACCTCAAATATGGGGCTACCTAATTAATAAGCAGTGTCTCGCCTATTATTGCGTACGATAATAGTGGTGTCGCTCGTAGGCCAATCTTCAATGATGGGTACATACCTCTATGGATGATTTGCCATAACCAGTTCTCGGTTATTCAGGTTTCACGACCGGTTATTACTCAAAATAACCGGTATTCTTGTTGTTTTTTCATTAAAACGCAGTTTTCTGTCAACATTTTATTAATATTGTTTTTTTTGAAGAAATCAATCCATTGGTCAATATTTAGGACCGCGGTAGCTCAGTGGAAAGGCCTTCTAACTCGTAGGACCAGAGGGTGGCAGGCCCGAAAATCCGATTCCACTGAAGATCCACCGTGTATGGGGGGGCCTGCTGCACGCTAAATCATACGCAGTGGCCAAACGTCCACGTTGGTGTGGCGCGGAAATTTGGAGAGGGGCCAGCCAGCTGTCATCCTCGTCATCTGACTGCATTCAAAAATTACGAGGTCCGTCCTGGGATAGCCCTCGCTGCGTTGCTTCAAACGACGTTAATGTAATCTGCAATCCCAATTGGTCAATATTTATCTGTTCATAAAGACTTGAGTAATCCGCCAACCAACAGACGCCCTGAGAGAAAGTGACTGTCGTTGATTGGCCTCAGATGATGAAATTCAAAGTTTCTTAACGTGGTAAATTTTAGTCAAATCGAGCATATCTTTCCAACTGTTTTTTTTTTTACCCGGTTATTGATTTCAAAAATAACCGGTTATCACTAGGGCAAAAAATCCGGCAGGTTTTCAGCAATACGTAACTGAACGAAGTACAG
>BGPR01009540.1:0-49552 GCA_013235015.1 Araneus ventricosus
AAACCGTTTTAGCAATACAAATTATTAAGTAATAAAAAGTATATAAAAGTATTTAGAAATAAAAAATATAGTTGTATATTATGCATAAAACTATTTTTGAAAATTTGCTAAAATTAAGGGAAAAATTGGATGCTAGCAACATTTAAATCTTTGACAATTTTTTTTTTTTGAATTTCAAGATGGTGTATAAAGAATTTTTGTATGATAATAGTTTCGAAACTTACCACCATTAAAAGTAAAAATTTTGCTTAATTTATAATTTACCAATTAAAATTTCCAAAAGTCGCTTACAGATATGCATTTTCTCTTCCCCCCTAACTCACCAAAGTTCATTTCTTCCAAATTTGGGAGTTCTAGGATCAACCGTCTGTATTATGCAGCGCAAATACAAACACACATTCATATTTATAATTAGTAAATTTTACCACTATTTTTATATATAAGTATTGTATATAAGAATTATTGGTTGTTAGAGGATGCTACCAATGTTTTTGCGTGAATTCTGTGTTCAAAAATTGCTGCACTTAAATATAGAAATTAAAATTTTCTTTAATTTTTTTAAAATTAAAGAAAACACAAGTTTGTCCAAAATTCGTAGCTGAAAGTCTAGTGGTCTGCCTTGTAGAGCGTGTTATTAAATCTATAAACAGAACCAACTAGGCATATTTTAAAATAATACTTTTCATCGTTGAATTGAAATTAAACTATTTTCATTGTTTTAAACAATGTGTGGCTGTGCATTGACGCTCGACAAGGCAGGCCGCTGAACCTAGAGCTAGGAAATTTGGTTTAACAAATGACAGTAAATTTTAATTTTTTACCTAATGCCGCTCTTAAATTTCTGGATTTAAGAGCAGCAATTCTTGAAGGAGAAATTCAATCTAATGGACCAGCATTTTAGCAACAAATCATTTTTATATATCATATTTCTATACAAAAATAGTGGTAAATATTTGTGTTGTATGTATTTGCGTTATACAAGACGTACGGTTGAACCAATAACTCTGAAATTTTGCAGAAATGAACTTTGGTGCGTTAGGGAGGGAGTGAGAATGCATATCTCTGAGCGACTTTTGGGTTTTTTCATACGAATATTAGCAAATTATAAATTAAGCAAAATTTTTACTTTTAATGGTGGTAAGTTTCGAAACTATTATCATACAAAAATTCTTTGTTCACCATCTTGAAATTCAAAAAAAAAAAAAAAATTTCAAAGATTTAAATGTTGTTAGCATCCAATTTTTCCCTTAATTTTAGCAAATTTTCAAAAATAGTTTTATGCATAATATACAACTATATTTTTTATTGCTGCAATGAAATCCAAACCGTTTTCATTGTTTAAATAAATATTTAATTGCGAGTTTCTCTTTCTTTATTGAAAGCTATGGTAACATCCCAATGGATTTTACTTTCCTTTTTAATTTCATCAATTTTTCTGCGAAATTTGTAAACAAAGTTACATAAGATATAAAGTATACTAGGAAATTAATCAATTATGGTGAATGATTACAGTTGACATTTTTTCATTTTTTAGCATCATGTTAAAATCCTGCCAACATGCTGTTGGAAGTGCTCACTTAACGCCCATTGGAATCAACAGCGCATTTTGTATGAGGAATGAATAAAGTGAAGTTACAGCACCGCGTAAGACAAGGCGATGTTAGATGTCAGATAATGTGAAGAGTTACGTTTTTCATGGGATCGTGACATGTGGCTTGAATCCATTAGAAAGATTCATAAATACAAAGAGCAGAATAGGTGTGAGCAAGGTGACCAACAATTTTGCAATGAAAAGGAGGTCACAAATAAATTGAAGAAAAAATATCCTAAATTAAAGGACATTTTATTCATTGCAACAGTAATGCAGAATCTATATTTATAAAAGGCAATGTTTGTGTGTGTGCGTGTGTGCCTGCGTGCAATGTCCAGACTAATCTATCGCACTTACAGCCATGAAATTTTGCACACAGGTAGTTGTAATGGTGACTCAATGCAGCTCGAAGCCGAAATTTTAAAATTCAATCTAGAAATTTTCTTATTTAATATTTTGTGTTGTTTTGGGTAATTTTTCGCACTCATTTCTCAATAGCATGGCTTCAAATAATTGTGCGAAAAAAACAGTTACACCATCGGAAACAATAAACGATTTCTGTTCTAATGAAGTTTGTTTCATACGTCTAACGTAATTTACTGAATTTTCAGAAATTTTTGAAAAATGGTAACTTCTATGGCAATTTTTAATAAGGATTTCTTCAAATTCTCGCATCTGACGTTCTAACATCTCTATAATTTTCATTTTTTTTATCAATACATCTTTAAATAAATAATGTGTATCTTTTGTTTTGATTTTGTTTTCAAAACTTTTTCATATCATTGTGGGCGTTTTTTTTTCATTTTGTTGAAGTCCTGATTCCACGGGCAACGCCGTGCGCGTACTGCTAGTACAATATAATATGATAAATGCATAATAAAAGCATTTGTAACATTTTATATTGTGATGTTGCTTACATTCCAATCAATTATTGTTTAAATGAGTAAAACGCATCTGCTCGGCATGCAATGAATACGAAGATTTACGGATTTGTCTTCAAATATCGAAAAGGAGGACAGGTAGGAAGAAACTTTTCGAGGGAAGACTGAGCTTACAAATGAAGGACTGTCTCCCCTAAAGGAGGACGATTGGTCACTTTAATGTAAGGCTACTAAAATAACGGTGCTTAAACGGTTAACTCAGTTTTAAGATTAGAAGTATTCTTTTAGAGGAACTATGTATATCTAGTTATGCACAAGAGAAGTAGTTGAAATTAAACACAACCGTTTTCCTACACGAACATGCTGGTCCCCAAAATCGGCTAGTTGTAAGGAAAACAAAATCTTCGTCATTGTTTTATTAAACCTGCAAATCTCATTTTTGCTCTGTTAAAAATGATATTTTAACTCACTTGATGATATATTAATAAAATGTTATATTAACACACATTTAAAAATTAACCCTTAAATATTATTATTTTTATTTAATCTTCATCTGTTGAAATAGAATGCAGCCCGTTTTTGTAGTCAAATTTCTTTTTCATTTTTTTGGAAATTAAAGTATGATTATAAAACTTTTGTTTATTCGGATTTTCTTTATCATATCCATGTGAACAGGTACGGTCGGCGTTGCCATATTGAATGAAAAGAAATTTTCATTACATATGGGGTTAATTTGTTATCACTTCAAAAATTAAGTAATGACAAAGTATGACACTCTAATACTATTTATATAATTGGTAAACCATCTAGTAACCAAAGATGGCTAATAAGTAAATGTGAAAATAACTAGCAAGTAAAGACAAAAAATTGAAACAAAAGCTGATGACAGTGACTTTTATTCAATGTATTTAATCACATTTATTTATTTATCATTATTATTTACTTTTCATCAAAGTTAATTTATACATTTATTTCTTTGTTTTCCATAAGACAATTGCAACACCACTTTTTCAAAATAAAAGCATTTATTGTGGCATTATTCTTCAAAGAAAAATGCTGTCTGTTTTGTTAAACATTGAACATGTCAAGAAACCAAATGTTTTAAGCAGGAAGCAAACTGAAAACAATTTTTTGCATTTTTCCCCCCTAGCTTAGAACCTGGTGAGCAGGTGATTAGCGAGGTGGTAAACGCACTGTGAAATTGATTTTTGCTAACTCAAACTTTTTCGCTTATCTTCCTGTTCGTTACCTCTCCTGCCCCGAATTGTCATTAACATGTCCGAAAAGCTTTTGAGCTCCAAATTTTTTTTGTTTATTTTTTGCGACTCGATATTTGAGGGGTGAAAAAAGAAATACATGTGTGCCGATAACGATTATGACCATTAGGTGAAGATTTTTTTTATCTTTTTTGGAAACAATGTGTAAAAAATATTGGGAGTTGAAATTTCTTTCTATAAAAATCAGTATGTTTTAGATTTGATTTATGAATCAATATTTTGTTTCGATTTTAATATGAAATGAAAGCTTTCAGAACCGAATATTGAGGCAGTTTTATAGTTTGCCCAAGATCAATTGAAATGAAAATTAAGCTTACTAAAATTGATGTTTTCAAAATTTAAAATGTTCTAAAATCAAGTTTAACAGTCTATTTAGGAAGGAGTAACAGGAAGGAATATAACCATAAGCTCAAAATCAAATGGTTATCAAAGCATTTTGGCTATATTTCTTTTAGAATACTGCATTCGCTCTGAAGTACCATTCGTTTAGATTATTTCTTTTACGCAAACATCGTACCAAAAATTTCAATAAGATTTTGAACCAATAATTAAAAAAAATTTGTTCCGATTGAAAATATCTTTATAACGTCAAATTTTTATTTTATTACTGTTATTTTCTTAATTTATTCTGCAAAAGTAATACATTTGCCAATAACTGACTTAATCTTAATTTGGTGGTGCCTACAACCCCTTAATGACCAGTTTAATTTAAATAATGGTTTCTATAAAATTCTTTTAAATTATTAAAGCTTTTTCCGTTTCTGGTTTAGTTTGTCGGTAGAAAATTATTTAATTTTTTTATGGATATATATTAAAATGTTTTTAATATATTGTAAAATATCCAAAAATATAATTTTTTGAATATTTTTAATATTGGCAATTATTTATTTTTACAAGGATTCTTTCGAAATCCTTGCATTATCTCGAAAACAAATAAAAGGGGAAAAAGGAATTCAAAATGACGACACTTTCACTTCAAACTTTGGCTAATGGTTGCTATATGCCAGCTGAAACCTGGAGATGGAAATATAATTGACAGTTGGGAATGCATATAGACAAAGCAAAAAGGAAAGAATGGAATGTCATCGGTTTTTGCCATGGAAGTGAAACATAACTGTCGTGAAATCAGGGCACTGGCCATTAATGGATTAAATTTGATGACATTATACTTGTCTTACTTGTTTCAGTATTATATTGTTACGAAACTGCAATGTCGCTTCCCTGCCTTGATAGCCGTAGGTTGGAAAGAGAGATTTACAGGGATTCGTATTGGATGAAAGCAAATGCCCCGGACCTTTGCGACCATTTTGGCGACAAAATGAAGGTTCTCGAATATTAGAGAATTATAATCCCATCTCTAACACGAACAGAGTTATGGAGAATCTTCGAGAGGCTTCTATATGACGTCATATCCTGTCGGAAAAGATATAAATACCGAGCTACTCAAGAGTGGAATCAAACTCTTTGGATTTATGTCTGTAGTACAAGCTGGTAAGCTGAGTGCTACTGAAAATGCTGTTATTGTTATTGTTAAGGATTTGCTGTCTGCTTGTGTTGCTAGTTTGTACAATTGCTGTATTTCTTGTTTCCTGTGTTTCGTGTTATCCGAAATATTCTTACTTAAAGCGACATTTTTCATTATCCTCCTTGTTGGTCTGCTTTCGCCATACACCCACAGGGCGATTTTCGTTACAATATTGACTCCATGTTTTGAAATCCCACCAGGAAAATTTTAGACCGGACATAAAGCAATGATAATATAAAACAATTTAATATAAAGACATACAGAAATAAAGCGCAAAAATAAATTCATAATACATTTTATCTCTCTGTCAGCAAGCTATAAATCTTAATACTAAATATTAATGTTTCGATAAAATAATAAATGCTCCACTTTTTTATTCCTTAAGTTCATAAAACCAAACTTACAGTTTTAAGTTCTTGCTCTGCGAGTGCAAAGTTGATTGAAGCTCAAGTACAAGTTTAAACAAATTTAGAACGCTCTTGAATGTCTCTTTGCAGGAAAGAATCAATCGTTAACATGGTAATATTGATAGGCTGGCTTACTATCTGTAAAATGCGACATGCGTGATGTGAAAATCATTCAAAACACTCTACAGGGCAGACCATGATACATAGTTTCTTAGTGCGTTGTACGTGTTCACAAAGAAAAGTCAAAATTTTAATTAGATTGTTAAGTAATTAACAATGAATCGAAATTGTAACATTTTCCGCAATAACTTTGGAGAATGTTATCGCACAAAATCTATTTTTACACCACTTCAAAATTAAAAAATTAGCTTTTCAGATATACCAATTTTATTTCTGAGCTATTTTTAAGTTAATTTTAATAAATTTTTCAAAATTTTCTTCAAACACTATTTTAAGACAATGCTTTTAATTTAAATAGCCGTTCTAATATCAAAAACAATTTAGTTGGCTATATACATAAGAAAGTCGTTTAGTCGTACAAGAAAATTTGAAGAACTGCTTTTCAAGCTTGAAATATTAAATCAACTCAATCATTCACATCATTCGCGCAATCTGCGCATCGAGAAACAAAACATCTAAAACAATGATAAAGCCGTAATCAGCTTAGTGTTTGAAATATAAGACTTGAAGACTGAAAACAATTTCGTTACACCGTATACATCAAAATAGGAAGATTGTGAATAGATCTCGAGCGACAAAGCCAAATCTTAATATAAATAAATGTCATTGTGTGTGTGCGTGTGTGTGCATGTGGGTATGTCCCACATCTTCTCCTAAACTACTGCAGCAATTTCAACCAAACTTTGCACACTTATTATTTAAGACAAGAGGAAGATAATTGTCAACTTTTCGAAATCCGAAAGTTAATTAAACAATCAGATAATTAGAAATTAACCAAAATCGTTTTTCCATATTAACTTCGGAGCAAATGATCCTCCCCCCAAAAAATATTTTTATACCATCTTAAAGTTCAAAATTTTACCTTTTCAATGATACCAATTTTATATCTGTGAAACGTTTCTTTAACTTTTATTAATTTTTCAAAATTTAATAAATAAATTATTACAGCAGACGATTCTCAAATAAAGAAATTTAATGATACTTCGTTGCTAGGCAACGGTGAGACTTCGAACAAATTTATTTTTATTTCTGTAAATATTTTAAAAAGAAGTGAAACATCACTGTCAACTTTAAAAGGCCCAAAGGTTAATTAAATTTTTAAAAATTAAGCAAGATTTTGTAGGGGGGTATTATATATTTCGAAAGTGTTATGTTACAATAACTATTTTTATACTACATTAAAGTTTAAAAAATAGCTTTTCAGTGACAAATTTAATTTGAATTCAAAACTGTTGCTCTCATTTCAATTTTAAAAAATTTCAATTGTGTATAAAATTCACAATTTGTAGCAATGTATTTTTTATTGTTAAAGAACAAGAATACGAATGAAGAGCTGTTGCTAGAACATATAAACAAAATTCTGGAAGAATACTAAGGAAAAGTTTAAATGCAGACGATTCATAATTTATTTCGGGAACAACTATTGATCTGGTTTATTTTAACACTTTTTATTAATGAAAATTTAACTATTTAATTAATTGACCTAAAACAGTCGTCAAAATCCTTTTTATACATCACTATTTATGAACGAAATTTGAAGTAAAAACGTTTCAGAACATAAAGGAAATTTTGTATTATAATTTTTTATAGAAAAATAGTTTCTTCATTAAAAATAATAGACATAAAAGTGTTTTAATCCCGAGCAAAACCGGGCATAACAGCCAGTAAATAATGAAGTTTAATTTTTTTTTAATTGCAAATATTTTTCAAAACATTGAATGCTTTATTAACATGATTATGGTTTTAGGTTAACATTCTTCCTGTAAATTGTGTAATGTCAAAATCGTTATGCACAGCATGCAACGGCTGATGCAATGCAAAGCAGACGAATCAAACCTGAAATATTATAATGCCACAATGTTTCTGGCTAGGGGTTGAAATCTCTCAGAAAATTCCAAAGCAATAAAGATTTATTATGCATCAAGTATGAATCTAAGGCAATATGTAGATCAAACTTCACAGATATGTTTAAAATGTCACATAAAATATTTTATTACGAAAACGAAGTATAATTTATCAATTCGTTTGTTGTAAAGTATTAATTTAAGACATGGTTGATAAAAAAATTTAACACACTCCTGAACTTTCTTAAAGTTTTATATTAATACGCATAAAACTTATTCAAGACTTGAATAAGAATCTATGTTTATTATTGATATGTATGATATGGAAGAAAATTTCCACTTTACGATAGTTTTGAAATATTGCAGCAATTGTAAAAGACGTTAGCTATAACTTTTACTTGCAAAATAGAATGATATTATTTTATATATTAATAGGTATGTGAGAAATTTCCTCTACTTCTAAAGTGTAATGAATGAAAGTTTTAAAATAGCATTAAACTTTAAACTTATAATCACAAGAAAACCTAAAAATCTCCTAAATCGTTAATTTAGGTACACTTAGCTAAACAAAAAACATATTCTCGTAAACAGAAATGGAATTACTATTATTATTTACAGTGGAGACGACTCGGGGTGCGGTCGCCCCCCCCCCTCCTTTTTGAGGAAAAAAGTAAATTTTTATTTCATTTTGGCTGCCTTAAACTGGGAATTATGAAAAAAATAATACCCGAGAAAGCTAGCTAATTTTGAAACTGAAGTGTTAAATTTTGGTTTCTACCCCTATAATCTGTGATACTTTTAGATGTCGATAAATTTTTTTACCCCCTACATACTTTTGCCACCCAATCATCACCACTGATTATTTAAAATCAGTAATGCATTGGCTATTATCTATACATGGAGTGGCACTGCAGTCGTATATCATACGTGGGATTAAAAAAGTGGTAAAATAAGTAGTGCTGGATCGCCCTGTGATAAGGAGGTTAATGAAATTTTTCCTTGTTTATTTCTCGTGGGAAAAAAACCAGTCCCAGAACGACGTACCGGTTCCACTACATCTCTGGACTCAAACCTCCAATATTCAGATAATAAGCGATCGGCTATCGTTATTTTATAGAAACTCTACCGCTCAAAAATTCAAATTTCTGCTCAGCAATCTAAACTATTTTACTATTTAAAGAGCTTTGAAAGTTGAAACAAGTAAAAAAAAAATAAATATTTATTATATATTTCTATTCAGAAATAGTGGTAATTTACTAATGCATTGAAATAAAGATTTAATTTGTTTTCAATACATTTGATCAAAATTTCATTAATGCTATATAATTCACCTAAAAGGGCAGCTAATTAACGACAGCAATTTAATTATATTTTCTAATGTTTTGTTTAATTAAAGCACAATTCTGATATAATCGTCTTGGTATAAGATACTGAATAATATTCCAATCAAATAATGACAGCTAATTTTTTCGAACTATGAATTTTTTTAATTACGAATCTTCAAGTATATATTTATGTTAAAAACACAAACTATACCAAAGAAAAGAATTGATCTTTAAAAAGAACTGATAAAAATAAAATAATATAAAAAGGTAATGATTTATTTATAAAATACCTATATGTTCAGGGAAGATTTTCAAAAGCCATAACTAAATTGTACCTATAATAATTTTCAAAATGACGTAGACCAGTGATGGCGAAACTTTTTGCGAAGTGGGTCAAATGTTGTTCATAAGTATTTAATACTAGTCCGTTGGTTACTAAGTCAATGGCGTCACTTGAAAAGGGGGAGGGAGGGTGTGATAAAAAGTGTACCAATAATTTGGAAACACCGAAAATTTTTTAACAGGAAAATTTGACTTTTTTTTCTTAGTTCTCACTTTTAAATCATCTGAAAAAAATTATGTTTCCTTTTTTGTTCTACAAATTTTACTTTTGCAAGTGAAGAGCAAAAAATAAAGTCGACGTCAAAAAATTCACATCAATGGAGATGCCATGAATAACTGCACCACGTGACATCCTGCCCAGTGGCGCCTCGGGCTAACTATTTGAATGAACAAGGGATAAAAGAAAAGCACATACAAGTATTATGAAATAGTCTTCATTGATAAACATAATATACATATATATGTATAACATAGTTGATAAAAGTATATTTAATGTTCAATCTGTTGCTTATTTTTAGGTAGTTTCTTAATATTAGGCTCATATTCCGTATCCATTAGTTTAACGCATTTAGTAGTCAATTCATTTCCAAGTACATTTACTTTGGTAGATTTTACAACATTCATTAAGGAAAACAATTTTTCACTCGAATATGTGGACTCAAACATAGTTAAAAGAGCATTAACAAGTTTCTTTATTCATATAAAATTGTTTGGGAAAGAATACCATACGTAATGTAAAAGTTTTCAATTTTTAATGTGGGATCATTATTATTTGCACTAATTTCAAAACTTTTTCCTTCTACTTCGGAAATCACGCTTTCAAATTTATTTTTCCACAATATTCTGCTTTGAAATTCAACTAATTCCATTTATAAATCATAGATACGTTTCCACATAAATTCGATTAACTCCACTGCTTCGAATTCCTTTTTGTATGGATACAAAATAAAGTGAAATACACTTCCCAAACTTTTAAATTGATAAAATTTCTCCTGAAAATCTTTCTCTATTTCCTGTATAATGATTAAAAAATTTTCAATTGCATTTTCTTGAATGTCAAGCGTATTTTCAAAAATAATTGTGTTTTGAAAATGTTTTTGCAATTGAGGAAAATATTTCATTATTTTCATTTCAGAACGTTTAGTGCAGATGTCAAGTTTCTTCAGAAATATTTTAATATTTTCAAACATTATTAATACAATTTGTCCTTTTCCCTGAAGTTATCTATTCAGTTCACTGAAATCTGAGTGATGTCACAAAAGAACATTAAATCATTTAGAAAATTTATATTTGAAAATTCAACATAATTATTATGTTTTTCATTCAAAAAGAGCTTTATTTCTTACAATAAATTGACAAACCGATTAAAACCATGACCGCAACTCAGCTATCAAACATTGTTGTATGTCAAAATACCAGAATATTGACACTCAATTACCTCTAATATTTGAGCAAATTGTCGTTTATCTTGAGCTTTTAAAGTTGATGTCTTTTGTTATAACTGGCATTGTATAGTGAAATTTTTTAAACCTTGCTTCGAACATTGACCTTGCTGGTGTATTATAAAATGAAATTCAATCAGAGTGTGTCTAATATTTTGCTTAAGCTGCTGAATAAAACCAATGTTTTTTTCCCACCATATTGAGTGCTCCGTCTATTGTTAAAAAATAATGTTTTGTAGGTCAATATCCATTTCTTTAAATGCATTATCAAAATCTTTTATAATATCAAGACCGGTACACCTCCTATTCAACATTATTAGTTTCATTAGTTCTTCTTTCAAATCAAGCAAAAAATACAAGTTGTGCGTAATAATTTACTTCATTATTCTTATCGAAAGCAACTGAATATATTTTTGCATACTTTAAGTCATTATGTCGGATTACTGCTGGTACATCCCCGTTCTACAACGCAACGAATATGCGCGCCAAAGTATAGCACCGACTGTCATGAGTCATACACAAGTGCAGTGTTACTATAGAGAATTAGTTAGCCAAAATCTAATTGGAAATATTTTTTTTATAAATTCGGCATTATATATTTGTACTAAAATTTCTTATTGTTCCTAATATTTTAGATTGTTGGTTCCCTCCTTTTTGATATAAAAAATACGTTTATGAAAAACAACGCAGGGGGTGATTTGAAAAGCCCTCTTGGGTCCGTGTCTGACCCGCGGGTCATAGGTACGACACCACAGATTGAGATCGAAAATAGCTGCAATCAACCTCAAAACAGTAAAATGCCAATTATATACGAACCAATATCTCAGAACTAAGTCATCTGTAAATATCAAAAATTTTATCCTGATATAAAAAATTTAAATAAAAACTTATTTTTCATATTAGCATTTAAAAATAGACTCAGAATTACATTTCATCAGGCTATATTGCTAAAAGAGTTATAACTCAATTATTATGCGTGTTATTATATTTGATTTTTACAACATATATCTCAATATACCATATACATTATTTTATCTCTAACATAATTATAATCAGGTATAAAAATGAGTAACATGAAGAATAACAGCGGGTTCTCTTCCATAAGCTGACAAATGCTTGCAAGTTCGCTCGGTGTAGAAGCTCAGCATCTTCCTACGAAAATTTCGAGCAACGAAGTTAATATCTCTAATTATAAACTGCCTTACAACTAATTTGTATAGGATATAGGTGGAATATTATCTCAAAATTCCTTGTGGCGTCTGCATCATGCTACATGCGTGATACAAAAACCGTTCAAAATGTTCTGCAGGTAATGACAATCAATGTCTCTACGAATTATAAATCGCTTTAGAAGTTCTTAAGCGACTAATTTAATAGAATGTTTTTAACGGTTTTTTTGTAGCATGATAGCCTTTATAGGTTATCACACTATCTGTAATTTGCGTGATGCGACATGCCTTCTTGAAATATCCTTCAAAATGCTGTACAGGACGGAGCGTTAGACCTAGGTGCTCACTAAGAAAGAGTCTTTCAAAATTTCAGTTTAATTTTTAATTAATTAAAAATAAATCGAACTTTTAACTTTTTTTTTCTTAATAACCTAAGAACGTATTATCGCACAAAAATAATTTTTGCATCACTTTAAAATTAAGGAAAATTTTTTCTGTGGTGCATATTTCGATTTCGTGCAATTTTTCTTTAATTTTAATAACTTTTTCAAAATGAATTTTAAATACAATTTTGTAAGTATTCTTTTCCTGTATAACCGCGCCAACAATTGTGAAAAATCAATGTGAATATATAAATAGCCCTCGTGCCACTCAGTGAAAGTAAGTATTATATTTTTTTGTTTATTAATAACAAATGCTTTAACAAATTTGAAAACATTGGATGTATTTTTAACTTGATAATGTGTTTAGGCTGGTATTGTTTCTGAAAATTGCATGACTTAAAAATCGTTATCCACAGAAAACAACGGCTGATGCTATCAATATAGATTTGCCAAGTTAAAAACATTATTACGCTACGATGTTTCGAACCAGAGGTTCAAATCTCCTTTATTTATTTACTTTTTGCAGTAGAAGGGCGAGACGGAGCACTTTGAAATTTCAATTAGAAGTTAGCAATAGGGCTTCTTGAAATGTGTATTAATTATAGAGGCTCAAACTTTGCTAAAAAGAATGTGGCATTTCGTGCTACTGTTTACTTCCAAATCATTGTTTCAAATCCCTGTCATATTATGCTGCCGAACTTGTCTTCATTCCGCAATTATGCTTCTTCTCATATTCTTTTTCGCAACATTATTTTTCGTCATATTATCTGTAAAATATCTACAATAATGCGTGCATAATTTTATATGTTGGATTTGTGCCCGTCACCAACAGATGGCGCAGCGACTCTCATACTGTAACGGCTTGACGTCACTGAGGACACAGCCGGATCTGATGAAGCTCTCGCGTTGGAGACTTCAACTGCTTTACCTCCCGCGAAGGGGAAGCTTAGTGAATGTCAAGCGACTGACCGCGCGTAGGTGGTCAAGCAAAAGGATTACCTGTGCGCAGTGGATAGCATTGTGAACTCTCCGACACGGGATAAAATATTTAATGCAAGTTTTTAAAGAAAAACATTCCAACTACTTAATTTTTATCAATTGCATCAGGAATAAAGACTGTATTATACGAAAATTGTCACTTAAAACTCACTTTTCACAGAGTTTAGAATTATCCCCTTTCATCAGGTTTGATGTGTAGTGAGAATTTGGATGACAAGTGTAACATTATTAACCCTCTGAGCCGTTAGCTATTTTGATGTACTGGCTTTCAAGTCTTGAAAATTTGCTGTTAAATTGAATAATTTGATCTTTATTGCATTTAGTCAAGTCTCTGAAATCTTAAGAATATTTTATCTGTGGTAGTTTAAGAAATTATACACATGGACATGAGTATCTGCTTCTGAACTCAATATGAGAAACGGAAAAATACGTCTGAAACGCTTAGAGGGTTAATCATGAGACAATGAATTTATAATTTTGAGGATTCCTAATTATTGTTAATTAAGAATTAGTACTTTCTAAATTAAATCTTCTTTATAAAAATAATCCCAAGTCAAAAATCTAATAATAATTGTTCATTAACTAAGTATTAAACTATTGAAAATTAATTTAAAAGGGCCAAATTTAAATTATGCAGAAATCATGAGTACGCGGTGTAGAATTGTAAGTTACAGAAGTACACGGTGATTTAGCAAAAGCCACCGCAGCTTCAAATTTTTATAATCTGAAACCGCTTGTCTAGAATTTTTTTTAAAAAACCTTGCTTTCAAGAAAAGATAAAAGAAGATTAGATGGAATTAAGGATGAAAAAGCAACTCCCAACATGCAACCATGATCTTCTCTCGATTTTTTTCCCAATGCTAATTGATTACACAAATCTTTGCTTTCATCAGTATTGATAAAATTACAATAAAATGTCTGCTTTTCTCAGTATCTATTTATTACCCACGCCGAAATGAATATTTCATGCCAGAAATGAATATGAATGCCAATTGGAAAAAATAAAAATTAAGTGTCTGTTTTTATCAGTATTAACAAAATTATAATTAAATCCTACAATAAAATAAGATCAAATGGTGCCAAGCTCACCAACAAATTGAAACTGTTGAAACCGCCACCATCCTGAAACGGAATAAAAAAAATAAAAACTCTTCCTTTTTTTCTGGCTTCAAGGAATATTTATGCCAAAATTTGAGAAAATCGAACATCGTTTGATTGGGACTAAGTAAGAAACAAATTTACAAACAGACGAAACGTCTAACGGTGAGTTAAAACAGAGACCTCGCTTCCCTCAATCAATAAAAGTATGTAAAATGTATAAAATGAAATAAAGATTACCACTCAAAATCATTGAGAGTACCTCTTATATTTCATCTATGTAAATGTTTCATGTATATAAATATTTCTCTTGCGCGGAAAATCGACTTATTTAGCAACATCTATATCAATTGTTGGATCACACGATTTCATTTTTCAAATGTGAAGAATCTAGTCCGATTTAGTTTGAACTTTCTTTTCAACGAGTTAATTAATTTCGAACTTGTTGTTAAATATTATCGAAACAATGAAATCGAATTCAGCATGCAAATGAACGAATTGAAGAAAGTTTTGAATTGAGATGTATGCTTTGAATTTGTTTTTGTAATGAAAAAAGTTCAGGAGGAAGAAGATATTATTTGTTTCAACATGCTCAGCATGCTCTGAAGCTTTTTTCCCCTTTCTGCAAGCTTCTTAACGGATGACGCTATTACGGCGAGGTTGGCAACGAAACTAAACTGTATTCTTAAGTTTTAACAGTTTGTTTTTAGGATTCTCTTAATATATATAGATATACAGAAATTCTAAATCGACATTTCTTAGACTCTCATAATTTTCCTTGTTAGTTTCTATTACACTCAAATGTTTTATGTTAGGATGCGCAGCGTCCTGATTGTAGCTAGCGAAGCGAGCAAGGTTTACGTACTAAAACAGAGAGGATTATTACGCAATCCTTCAAGGGATTGGCGAGTTTCTTGCTACTCGCCATCCACTAGAAGGATTACGTAACAATCCCCTCTAGTAATATAATAATAGCCACTAATCCCCTTAGTAATATAATAATATCGTAGAGAACTTCGTATAAAGATTTCGCAAAAAAATTGAAGCATGAAAAAGAAAGAAAAATTCATCACGATATTACAAAAGAATATGAAAAAATAAGCAGAATCTTAATTCCTTATGTTTCAAAAATTTAAGAGGAACAAGTAATTAAATATTTGTTTAAACAATAAAAGCGGTTTGAATTTCATTGCCACAAAAAAATTATTGTAAATTATGCATAAAAAACTTTCAAACTTTTTTATAATTAGGGAAGAAATTGGATGTTTCTATAAACAATGAAAAAGGTTTGAATTTCATTGCAACACGAAAAGTATTGTAAATAATTCATAAAAAAACTTTGAAAGTTTTCTATAATTAGGAAAAAAGTTAGATGTTTATTTGTATAAACTAGGAAAATGGTTTGAATTTCATTGCAACAACGAAAAGTATTGTTAATTATGCATAAAAAAAACTTTGAAAGTGTTCTATGATTAGGAAAAAAATTGGATGTTTGTGTAAACAATGAAAACGGTTTGAATTTCGTTGCAACAACGAAAAGTATTGTAAATTATGTATAAAAAAACTTGGAAAGTTTTGTATAATTAAGGAAAAAAATTGGATGCTAAATTCATTGATATAGTTGAATTAATAATTTTTTGAATTTCAAGATGGTGCACAAGCTATCGCCAGAAAAAGAAAAAAATTGCTTAATTTATAATTTATTAATATTCTAATTAAAATTCCGAAAAAGTCGCTCCTAGATGCGCTTCCTTACTACTACCTCCCTAACGTAGTAAATTACATGTCTGCCAAATTTCGTAGTTCAAGGTTAAACCGCTTTGCGTATACAAAGTCAAAACATTCATTCGTTTATATTTATTTTTAGTAAATTTTACCACTATTCATTTATGAAAATATTTGTTATAAAATTGATTGGTTATTGCATATGCATTTAATGTGACTTCATCATTTAAATGTTTTTAAAAATTAAGAGCGGCATAGGTAGAAAAGAATGAAAGGTACCGTTCATTAAATAAATTATAAGACAACTGATGAATAAGTGCATTTCTTGAAAAACAAGACATAATATGCAATTTTTCTGCCTGTGTATTTTACTTTCTGTACTAATTCCAACTGAAAAAATGAACACAAATTTTATTAAATTCTATTCATTCTTCTAAAAAATTAAATTATTTGTGTGTTAAGAAATTATAAGACCACCTGAGAAAATCAGCATATTTTACATCACGTTAGAATCATTAAAAAAAGCGTACTGCAATACTTCGGGAAAGCACAACCTTGGGATGCAAATGTAGAAGTTTTGATTAAGGTATCTACGATTTATTTGAAGATGCCGTGGTGTAAGGATTTATCTGAGCATGAAACGAGAAAAATTTTATTTTATAAGGGTGTTAGGAAATTTGAAAGAGAAATAACTATGTTAATGAAGTGTTCTAAAACTGTCATTCATAATGTCGTTATTAGAAAAGATGTTTCAAACAAAATAAAACGATCTGGAAAAAATAGGACTTTGACAGCACGGGATTCGACAAATTTTTTGACTATCAAGCAAAAGGTTCTTTCGACTCATGGAATTTCTAAACGCTTCAGCAAAAAACTCCGCAAGTCAAAGTTTGGAAGAGTGTTAAACCAAATTCCAATACAAAATTTATGAAAATGAAGCAAAAACCAAATTTATTGAAACATCATCTACAAGAAACTCTGAAATGGGCTAAAAACGTCATGCATGGAACGATGAGCGGAAACAAATTATATCTTCTGATGATACAATATTTAATCTTGACGGTTCCGATGGCTATAAACATTATTGGCATGATTTGAGGAAGGAACCGAAAGATTGCTTTAATCTACATAGATGTGTAAAATCAGCAATAATTTCCGGACATATCGACATTGAACAATATCAAGTATTTCTGTTTTATCATTTGATACCGTTTAAGCCTTTATTAACCGATGCTAAGTGGATATTTTAGCAGAACCATTCTTCTTGCCATACATCTAAATCCATCCAGGAATAGTTTTAAAAAGAAAAAGTTAATGTTTTGCATTGGCCAAGTGGAAGTACTGTCCTGAATTAAACCCCGTGGATAACCTTTGAGGTACATTATATAACAAAGTGTATGCTAATAATAAATAGTTTTCGTCAAGGAATTGGAAGAAGCCATTGTAAAATAATGGCACCTTATTTCAAAAATTGAACCACATGGTCAATTCAATACAAATTAGAGAGTTTGAGGTTATCGGGGAATATGCAGCACCAATATCATATTAATTTTTATACTTTTTTTGTTTTTAGACAGGTGGTCTTACAACATCTTAACAAAGTATTTTTCGTTTATTTCCAAAAAAATTTTTAACTTGCTTTTTTGTTGTACTATGCAAAATTATGGAAATTTAATTACAGTGAATATTTTGTAATATAACATTTCATGTGTTTAAACTATAATTAGAAACTTGATTTATTTCATAATTTCCGAAATTAAAGTATTCGTGTAATTTCATAACAGACTGCTGTGCGCCGACACATTCACATTTATTTTTAATAACAATTTACCACTTTATCTGTATGCAACTTTTTATATATAAAATACATTGGGTCTTCAAATACAGCTCGCTTAGGATTTGCTGAACTTAAAAAAAAATTGCTGTACTTAAATTCGGAGATTTAAGAGCAGCATAGGTAACAAAAGAATGAAAGGTGATTTTGCAGGCTGTGTTTAGCTGAACAGTGGTGGTTTACAATCTAAAGTTTGATAAGGATCACAGCACCACTCGATTGGCAGGATAGCAGTTGACTCTCATCATGCTTCCAATTTAAAATCGTAGCACAGTCATTCTCACGAAAAGGTGCCTTTTATAGACCCGGGGTGATAAAAATTAGAAAGTGCATCAAATGACCTAATATTTTTGTTCATTTGTATAATTTAAGTTCTATGGAAACTATTCAATACGTTTCTACTAAAATAGTTTTACTATTTAACTGATTTTTCAATGAATATAAGACAAAAGTCCCCTCCGTGGACGTCCCTATATGTGAAACACAAGCTAATTTTTATTGATACTCAAACAATTAAAAACAATTTTAATTTGTTTCTTCAGTATTAACTAATTTAAAGTCCCTTGTTAAGGTCTAACTTAATATTTTTTTACTTAGGAATTAATTTTAAAACTTTGTCGCTGGAAACTTAAGTTTCCCTCCATGGACAAAGAAAATAATTAAAAAAAATATCATAAATGACAGCTCATGTCAAATCATAATGAAAGAGTTTATAAGAGAGGCAGACAGCTTGTTTTTTAAGCAAACATTTTCGCTCTATTGCGAATTTATTGAATATATTCCAAATTATTTGTTCCATTTAGAGCTTTGTAAAGTTCTCAGCGTCCACTCCGTGGGCATCATAAATAAGTTAAGAAAAATCTAATTTATAATTAAAATACAAAATTTTGATATGTTTAGCATCGAATTTAATAAAAATAAGTGTACCACTTTAGCCACATAAAAATCAAAGCACTTAAAAATTGAAAATTTAGTTTTTGTAACCTCCGTGCAGACGGCATTTCCACAGAAAGGATAACATTAGATACATTTAAATAATATCAATTAAAAGTTCTTTGGTAGACATTTTTTTATGAAATTTAGTGATTATTATTTAAAAAAAATTGAAACTGAAATTATATTCTCGAAAAGAATTAAGGTAAATAATTCATATAGAATATTTATAATATTAAAGCTTCAATAACGTATAAAAACATTTTAATAGCTAAATTTATTTTCAGAAAAAATGGGAATATCAAAAAATAAAAAGACAAAGCAGTCAGATGCTCAAATTCAGAAGAGAAGAGAGTAAAAAAAAAACTTAATACGAGACTATACTAGATTGTTTATTAATAAATAAATATATGATATTCCTTAATCTAGTATATAATTGATAACTTTCCTGCAAGATGTTGACTTGCGTTTCTTTGTAATTGTTTGTAAATATTATTTAATTAATGCACAGTCAGTGACATTATTTAAAAAGTGCTATTTATTTTAAAGTGTTAAGTTTTCTTGAACTGGATTTTAATAATTTATTTTATTGTTTAATTATAAGAAATAAACCTAATCAAATCTTCCCAATAATTAGTCAATTATGCTTTTGTTTAAAATGTAAAAGTTCCGTTGACTATAAAGTCTCCTTCGTAGACAGGTCAAAAATTTTAAATTAGAAAAACAATGAAAAATAAAATAGAAAACTTGACCACTAACATAATGTTATGTATTAAGCTTAAAAGGAAACATCCATGCAACATTTAAGATTTTTTAGAATACTTTTGTAGATTAAACTTTTTTTTAGCTATTTGTACCTTTTTTATGAGAATGACCTAGCAGTAGCTGCATTTCTGTTCGATATTATGTCTCTTTTATATTCAGCTAAGCGTGTTATTGTTAGCGATATAGTAGATTATTCGTGGTTCATAGACAATAGAACTTGCAAGTTTAATATATGCTTTAAAAGTTTCATGAACCATACATTAAATGTGTGAAAAATTTCTAACATACTTAATGCATAAAATACTATCTTCATTTCTTGTATAAAAAATTTATATCTTTTATGTTTTTTGCAATGCTGAAATATTTTAAAGCTATCCACATGTGGAAATTTCTGATGTATTCATAAGAAAACTCTAATTCATATTCAAATTTCAGATACATTTCATGCGTGTTAAATTAAAACTTTGGTAAGTTCAATATTGTCTTAAAATTTTTGTAAACCATACCTTAAATTAGAGCTTTTAAAGAAACTTAATTATAAAAATATCTCCATTTTCTGTAAATATTTTTTTACGTGAAACTAAAGCATTTTTAAATTTATGATCTACCTGTCGCAACATATAATGACTTGATGTTTGTAGATGTTTGTCTAATTTTGAATTAAATCCGTCAACGGCTAGAATATATGTTTGCTTGTCTCTCCGTATGTACGTGAACACACGCCTTCAAATTATAAAAAGCTAGATAAATAAAATTTGATATGTAGTTTAACTGTAGTTCTATCTCAAATTTTGAACCTAACTGATCCAGTATACTTGATTCGCTTCATTATCCTACGAAACCAAACACAAAAAGCGTGGTATTGTGTATTTAATTATAGGATGAAACGGAGGCGATAAGTATCCCACTGTTTTAAATGCTGATAAAGCAAAATGGATGGGAAATTGTAAAATTGTGCAATGAAGCAATTTTTGATGAATACTTAAAATATACGTTTTGCTTTACTAACGAATTCATTTAAAAATTTGTGCCTATTTGCTAATTTTCATTCATAATTTAATAATTTTTCATAATTTCAGATATTTTCTCAAATTGTAGATGTTTTATATTAGCCACTACATATAATTTGAGAACGTAATTTATTGCTCTCCCTTTGAGAAAATATGTTGGATTGCTGTTCCATGTTAATGTGTCAGAGCAACTGACCAAATTTTACATTCTCTCTTGTATAAATTTTCTTGAATGTCTACAGTTGTTTGCGATACATATATTGATTTCATATATTGTTATTGTGTGGTATTATTTTTTTCTCTATTTTTACAATTTATTGTGAACCTTTTGCGACCAATCGGTCTCAGGGAATATAATTTTATTTGAATCATTTATGCCTCATTTGATTTTCATGGGTCCCTTAACAAAGTAATTTCAAATTGTAGATATTTAACCCATGTTCTTTCAGTGGCCTTTGCACTGGTTCTGTTCGATCTCTGCATGAACGTCCCTAAGGGATTCAAGTAGCTGTCACGTAACACCTAATTGCAGAATGTCGGCACCAATTTCACTTTCTTATTCCATACGCAATATATGCCTTTGATTTCAACATTAAAATAGCGCGTTACCTTTTACGTAAAGCTGCATGTTAGCTGGATTAAATCATACTGATAAAAAGAATTAAAACACAACATTAATCATTAAGATATTACCTTAGCTTTCAACAATGGAAGAGTAGGACGCAAATAAATATTTGTTTCAAAAAAGAAAATTTGAATTTAATTGCAACAATGAAAAGCATTGATGTAAATTATGGCTAAAAGTATATTTAAAAATTTATAAAAATTAGAAACAAAATTGTAAAACAACTTTATATCAATGAAAACTCATTTTTTTGTACTTTCAGATGGTATGAAAATGATTTTTTTTGCTTTAATATTTTCGGAAGTTATAAAGGAAAAACGCCTAAATTTCGCGCCATTTTTAATGAATTAAAATTCAAGAAAAACTTGGAGTTGCACATTTCCACCCTCCAAAGTTTGTTTTTGCCGAATTTCGTAGCTCTAGTCGTCTGCCCTGTAAAGCGCCGACACACACAGACACACATTCTCTTTTATTATGAGTAGAAATATTCGTCCTTGTATGCTATATGCAACTGTGTTGCTTGCATTATGATTGTGTTGTACTCTACCGTGTTAACTTGTGGCTTTCTGATTTCTTTTTCTTCTTATTATTATTTTACTTTAAATTTGTTTAGTTATTAGTCAAGAACATTTTGTTAATATTTAACCATTGGTTGTTAGCGATAGAAGTTTCGTATTTGCGATTGTTAAATTTTACCCTATATCTTATGAAGCAGCGTTAACTTGTGTCGAATTGCTGTATTTGAATATCGACAGCGCGAGTGTTTTTTGGAGCTCCCAGTGGCCGAAATTTGTATTACCGTAATTATCGGACAATTTAGAAATCATTATAACCCTGCATGCATATTTTTGAATAAATATTCTGAATTATTTGAAACTATGTCAGATTTTTAATCCACTGCAGTTTTCTGGGGGTTGGAATTCAAATGGGATCGTTATCGCCACTGCTTTGCAAAGTCATCCGTATTAGCGCAGATATATCATCAAACGTCTTTACTACGCCCAGGAATATTAGAATGCTGCGGGTTAGAACTTCCTGGAAATTCATTTATCAGATTACGCGATTTTGTTTAACCCTTCGTAAGGCGGAATATCTAATAAATTCGCATGCAATCTGTATGTATTGGCTGTTTCTTATAAATTACAATTTGAAATTTTCTTACAACATACTCATTTACATTCTCAGTAGGACTAATTATTAATTAAAGTTATGTAGGAACAGTTATCAAAACTTGATGAATATAGCATAGGATAGATTTTAACCAATCGAAGCGAGGTTCTATTTCAATCAGAGCGTTTGGTGTTTCATCTGTTTGTCTGTAATTTTCCTGCTACTCAGTGACGAAAAACTTGAGGTCGTGAAAACAACGCATATATAAGAATTTTCCTTCTGTTTCAGAATAGCAGCATTATAATGGTTTCAATGTTTGGAGAGTCAGTAGCGAGTTTGGCACCATTAAAACAAACGAGCATTTTGGTAATGACGAGACATTTATTTGTAAGTATGGTAGTATTGATAGAAGCAGACATTTAATTCCAATTTTGTGGATTTCCATAAAAGTAGAGACTTGTGTTAATAATGCGCAGTCGGAAAAAAATATGTTGGCTAAGGCTTTAAAGACTGCGATAAAGAGCAGATCTTAGTTTCTTTTTTTCTTCTTCTGGGCCCGAGGTTTACTCTTCGCGGAACTATATTGCAGCCATTTAAGGATAAAAATTATTGCAAATAACGGAGGGTTAGAAAAAATCTAGAACTTCATTCCCGTTTTTTCAAGTATCATAATTTGTATCATGTGGAAAATTTAAAACTGGCATCATTACTTTTTACAGAATTTGTCAAGTTCACCAATTTCAAGATTCAAAACTATTATCATAATCCTTCCATTCACATATCTTCTTTTGCATCCACAGATGCGACTGTCCAAGCAAAACTATAACCCATGCCGAATATTGAGTGCATGTTCGCAATACTTCCATGTAATATTGTCCATTTTCTGTGTGCTAATAGCGATATGCCGTCAGATAGCATAGACATTTTGTAATTTATTACACCGTCTTTACACACTCTCTTACCTTGTGATTTTTATTTCAAACTTTCTTTCATCCCTGTGTAAGAATTATATTTCGTTTGCATCTAATGTTTCAATTGGCGACATCTACTACATTATTTATGCATCGTTCTTCATAAGATCGATATTATTTTTGGTCATATTCGCTTACTTAAAAAAATAAATTTCTGTGATTCAGATTTTTGTAAATGACACCCAGAAGCGACCCGTACTAAATTTACCATGAAAGGCAACAATATGGCGCCCCCTACTCAAAGCAGCGTTTTTTTCTTAAATTCTATAATGCGTGTGTTCTGAATGACAAACAAACTTTTACTTAGAAATATATATGTTTTACCTGCAAATATGACTTAATAATTTTAGGCGAGAAATTTTAAACTTCAGCTGTATTTAAAATTATATAGTGCTCTTACTGAAACTAAAATAATATATGCAACAAATTTTAAAAATTTATGATTTGATTTCTCAGGACTATTAAAACATTTATTTCCTTCACACTCCCGCTTTGGCGCCATCCCGGACGCATATTTACAAACCCTACCCTGATAGAACTGAGGCAGGAAATCCGTCAATACCATTGGCTACGAGGAGCAGTGACGTCGTTTTCAGCTCTCGCACGGCAATCATAACAAAACAAGAGTCGTCCTTCTTTTCTTCTCCGCTTTCCCACAGTTGAGCACAGAAAAATTCTTCCGTGGGTTGTAATATTTTTTAAAACGAAATTATTTTTCAAAATATCATAAAAATAAAACATCCCACACTGTAACAAATTATACTAATGAAAAGTACACGCACGAGAGCAAAGGACGACGTACATATTGTCCGATTTCCTGCCACAGTTCTATCAGGGTAGGGTTTGTAAATATGCATCCCGGACATTGGTGCCGGGGCAGTTCCGGGCCACGGGCCGCCTTTGACTGCAACTGAGGTTCGAAAATTTCTGATGAGGCTGTGAGCTATATATATAGTATCATGGACTTCACATCCGATGGAATTTCGTTTTAAAGGGAGTCTTCTTTTTGTAGAGCCACTTTGATCAGCTGATCTGCTTTTAAATTTATCGGAGATTTTTATTTTTTTCGTATGCGATGCATACAAAGACAGAGCATTGTAATCTTCAAAAAATTTCATCACGAAATTGTGAGGAAAATCTCCACGTTTTAGACGTATATGAATTAAAAAAAAAATTGAAAAATAAAGATTAAATTAGTTCCGTCTGTTTGTGGACGCGCTCACTCAAAACTGGAACGAACTAGGTAAAAGAAATTATGTAAGTGCTCTTAAAATCAGAGTTACAGATTTTCATCGAATTTTGGACTAAATACTCCCATGTGTGTGCATGTTAAAACAAACACACAAGCCGGCTTCGGCGACCAGCTGTTCGCCTATAATATTAATAGCCTGTAGCTGTGCTTGACACTTGGCAAAATAAATTGTGTGAATTGTCGATTGTAGCATCTGAAGAATTCTGCCAAAGTTTTATTTTGTGATATCTCTCGAAAATGGAGGTTAGTGAATTGTGGGAGACCGTTGCTGACATATGTAGACGTCAGAAGCTACAATATGATATAAAAATTGTCGAAATCGGTCGAGGGGTAGGGCTAGGATACTGATCCTCTGCTTTTGAAAATTATTTTAAATATATGGATGAAGCTAGATAAGAAATTTTGAATATGGTTTTAATAACATAATTGCACTTCTGTATCAAATTTTGGACCAAATTCATCAATAGGTTGACTGCTTGTCGTTATGTCTATTCATGTGTTTATGAAACCTATAAATCAAAAATGCATCACGAAAGAGCTTAGGTTCGCAACCTGTGATAAACTTATCTGTTAGGGTACGCGTGTCGCAGGTTGGTGTTGTACTTTCACCTGGGGGTACGCGGAGTACAAGCTAGGGGTAAGCGAAAATGATGATGGTAATGGCGGAAACCATAAAACATAAAGGATATATATATATATATATATATATACAGAGAGAGAGAGAGAGAGAGAGAGTATAAATCGTAATATGAAAAACGCAACTAAAGCCACAATAACGTTTCTTCGGGGGGGGCGCATTCATTGCGGTATGTGATATATTTATATATATATATATTTCCATCTATTACTATTCGCATTTTTATCTTTACTCGGATATACTTGCAATTCGTTTTTTCATATCTTCTCGAATTTGATATGAAAGCTTGTTATTTAATTTTATTTTAGTGTTTCTCTATTATGCTTTGCTTCTTTTATATATATGTATATGTAATGTATGAGGAATTTAATTATCCGAATCGCAGAAAATTATCACCAGTTTTTTCAGGTCCTTATGAAATAGTAAAAAAACTTTGTGATGTAAACTGCGAAATAATTAACCAAATGCTTTAACTGAAAAACCTACTGAAATTGTTCACGCTTCAAAATTAAGAACTTAATATTCCCCTGAAGAATTAAAACTGAATCACGAATAAAAAGTATCTCTACACATAGAAAAAAACCCCTCTTTTTGCTTCCCTTTGTCAGGTTGGCCCTCTGTTTCCAGTCTAAATGTTTTTGTTTTTCCTCGAAGATGTTGTGAAAAATTTTCACAATAAGAAATTGAACAAGTTGTTTTATGATTTGCGGGACAGAGCCAACCTCCCAACTCAGTTCACTTTTCTTCCTGGTTTCATCCTGAACACTCTGTTTTCACATTTGAAGAAGCGAGTGCTCCTGGATGGAAGTAGGGAGAGAATTGGATTATTACCTCTGTCCGTGGTGGCTGAATGGGACTCTATAAACCCAAAGTCACTAAGTTTCAAGTACTGAAAGACAATACAGTACAAAATTTTTTACCCACAAATATACAAACAAACACACTTTTATATAATTTGTTTCATTGTTCATGTTTTATAATATAACAGTATTTTTAATCTATTCCTATTTTAGTGTTCAGCTTTACTATATTGATATTTTTAAAAGTTGTGAATTTTTGATAGACAGTATATTCAGCATTCCTATTTACTGTAGTCTAGAAATTCACAACTGTGCCATCTGAAGATCTATTTTACAAGCATTTTGTATTTAAAGTATTTTTGTTTCTTCATGTTTTACATAAATGGTTTCACACATAATTATTGTTTTATATATATATTCTTAGACATTTATTGTCTCCTTATTGAAGATTATTTTCATGTTTATGATAAAGTGAAGGGAAAATTTTATAAAAATTCTATTTTAAATTTTAATTTCTTATTTAGGCATACCTGTAAGATACGAGTGTGTGCCAAGGGCCCTGGCGCACACACGCGTCTTGCGGAAGGGGGAAAATTGTAATAATCTCACTTAATTTTGCTTTAAATTCTAATATTATATATTTTAAAGTCTTAATGTATTCCAAAATCACTTTTCTTGAACTCAGTTTCTTTTTATTTCCCGCGCTGGAGGTATATTAAATCTCCCGTTTTGGCATATTTATTACTAAAAGAATATTTTAATCGTTTCCACGCGCACACAAATCGCGAAATAGCGACTCCTTGAAGCCACGCATTTTCCCTAAAACATTTACGTAATTTACTAAAAATATCTATTGTTCCCTTCACTTTTATCACGTGTCTATCTGTTAAATCCCTACCTGAGGAAAAGCAGGGATTTTCTGTTCTCTTTTGGCTTAAAAATTTCAACTCAGATGTACGTACATTCCGTCACTATCCTATAATAAAATGAAAATTAGTTAATAACTCGGTCTGTTTTTTTATTTAACGACTACAACAACGAATACTTTCATATATATATATATAAGTCTTTATGTCCTAACAGTCAGTGTGCAAGTAGAAGAACACAAAATAAGTGCCAATAACATTTTTCACTCTTGGCACAATAAGTATTGCCTTATGTAAAATGGTATGTTTGTCTGAAAACAATAGACGACCTAAAATTTTGGCGCCCAAAACTATAGGAATTTTTTTTGCAAAAATAAAAAAACACGTGTCTAATAGTTTTACATGAAGAACATATCCGGAAAATCTCAACAAAATAAAAAATGTCAACTATCCAAGATTGCCCGATTTGCCTGATTTTAAAAAAAACTGGCTCTTAAGTCACAATCACCTATTTTAGTTTTCGGAAAACACGAAAAAAAAATACTTTTAATTGAAACTTAGAAGGTTCTCTAGTATAATATTTGTGATTTTTCAAACATATCTTTAATTATTTCTTAAAGTTAAAAGGCGATATATTTTTAAATAATTGAAAGTCATGCATATTTCAAGATTTCTGCGACTATCTGGTTGAATTGAAAAGAAAATGTTGAAAACACAGAGGTTTATATAGCTTAGGACCCCATAATTTCTAAATTGGGCCCTGAGTGAAGTTGACTTTTATTTTGTGATAATTGTGTTAATTTTTTGTTTTCGTTCATTAACTGTAAATAATTCAGTTTTAATTAATTTCTTATTGATTTTTAAATAATTAATTCTAACTGTAAAATTCTTGATGTTGTGGAAGTAAATGGTATTTTTCAATTTGGATGCTAATAGATGGCAGTTTGATTAATTGATAAAGTACGGTGACAGTCCTTTGTAAGTTTGATTCATTAAAATAAAACAGAGAGAATCGAGAAATCTGTAAAAAAATTTCCTCCCTCCTTTACTAATTTCAAAGCAATACAAATATCGCTATTGAATAGTTCTTAAGAATGAATAAAGGAATATTGTGTATATATTTAAAAAGAGCTCTTCAAAAGAATGTTGGGCACCAATCAGTTTGAAAATGTAATAATCAGCGATATTGTTTCTTTTAACATTTGAAGTAGTAATTTCTGCAATGATTCAACTTGTCTTTTATCTACTTTAACAAATGATAAACATTTTCTCACAATTTGTTTCTTAATAAGTATGGGGCACATACCTAAAGACAACTTTACTGTTAAAGTGAAATTAAAGTACTTATTTTGAGAATAAGTGAAACAGCGAAATAGTACTGATAAATGTTTGAGATTGATTTTAAAATGTGTCCTGTGCATTCTCTTTCCTTCTTTTAAATAAACGAAGCAATAAATAAAGATAAACTTTGTAATAGACTGAAAATTGTAATTCGGTTTATTAGATTGCATCATTTTTTCGTACATCAAAATTATCATTTTTATAACTTTTGCAGAGTAAATTTTAAACGAGTTTCTTTTTCAATCAATTTTGTTGAGAAGCAATTTCTTTTTCATCTTATCCATGCATTTTGAATTTATTTAACAATACGATTAACTATTATCGATTATTTATATTTTTATTTAAATTATATCTGTATTATTCACTTGTTTGACATTAACAGTTATTAAGGTCCTTAGCATTTTCCTTCGGAAGCATCGTTGAAGCAGGGGGCACCGATATTAATTGATTGTTATATGCCAAATGTTTTCAATGCGCTAAAGCCCCGCTAAATCATATAGACATCAATAAAGTTTACAATATTTCAAACTTTCCAACGCTTGTGCGCAAAGGACACTACTTAATGACTTAGCGCTAATGAGGCTGTGCGCAAGTTACACAATACCATTCTTCTTGCCATACATCTAAATCCATCCAGAAATAGTTTAAAAAAGAAAAGTGGAAGTTCTGTCCTGAATGAAACTCCAGTGGAAAACCTTTGTTGTACATTATATAACAAAGTGTATGCTAATAATAAATAGTTTTCGTCAGTGAATTGGAAGTAGCCATTGTAAAAGAATGGCACATTATTTCTGAAATTGAACTTAACCACATGGTCAATTCAATAAAAATTAGAGAGTTCGAGGTTATCAGGGAATATGCATATTAATTTTTATACTTTTTTTGTTTTTAGACTGGTGGTCTTACATCTTAGAAACGTATTTTTCATTTATTTCCAATATTTTTTTGACTTCCTTTTTTGTTGTATTATGGAAATTTAATTATAATGAATATTTTGTAATTTATTATTTCATGTGTTTAAACTATAATTCGAACCTTTATTTATTTCATTATTTCCGAAATTAAAGTATTCGTATGATTTCTTAACAGACTACTCTGCGCCGATACATTCACATTTATTTTTAATAACAATTTACCACTTTATCTGTACACAACTTTCTATATATAAAACAAATTGGGTCTGTAATTACATTCCAATTTATACTTGCTTATCTTAAAAAACTGCTGTACTTAAATTCGAAGATTTAAGAGCAGCATAGGCAAAGAAAAAATGAAAGGTGATTTTGCAGGCTGTGTTTAGTTGAACAGTGGTGGTTTACAATCTGAAGTTTGATAACGATCACAGCGCCACTCGATTGGCAGGATAGCAGTTGACTCTCATCGTGCTTCCAATCATAGGCGGCTGGTGCACCAAAAAAGTGGGGGGTCAAAAGAGATGCGAGTGTGTGGGTGGGGCGCCCCTAAAGCTGTTTTTTTTTGTAAAGTTGGTCTATATTATTGGATTTTAACGTCATTGTTGATTAAATTCTTCTTAAATTCTTTTAATTCGAAAAATTCGGGACACGGCCTCAAAAATCGGAACGGATTACCACCGTAGACTCCCTCCTTCCAATTCGAAGTTCCATTTCAATTCTTATGAAATGATAGCATGAGAAAAATATAAAACACTTACCTATTAAGTCAGTTCTTCTATCTTTAAACTCGTGAATCTATCAATGATGTCGTCACAAAACGGCGAACTCCCAAACACAGAGAAAGCAAGTCAGTTCTAAATTTACTTATTTGAAATTATACAATATACATCCGTATTATAAATTAGAAGGAAAATAGCCTGCGATTTTTTTTTGTTTTTCGCAAATTGTTCTATTACCTTAGTAAAGTCAATATCTATAGTATTTTCGATCTTCAAAACAGCAAGTGCAAAAAGCCTACCTTGACACATACTATTTCTAAAGTATGATTTTAAAGATCTAAAGCATGAAAAACTTCTCTCACATGATGCAGTTGAGACAGGTATCAAAAGAAGAATTTGGATTAGTTTTGTGAAGTATAGAAATATATCACAGAGTTCCTTTTCAACAAGAAAATTGCATCTTTTCCTCAGTTCTGTTATCTCCGTGGATATTTCTGGCAAAGAGTCGGTGTATTTTTTACACATTTTCTGAAAAATTTGTATCTCAACCTTTATTTTTTCCATATCAAGATCATATGTTTCAGAGACTTTTTGAATTGATGCATTTTTTATAACTCTTGCAAGCTCGTACTACTTTTCTTCTCTCGGTATGTGTATTGGGTTTCTATCCGTCATTTTTCGATCGATCATTAATTTTGAACTTCGAAAAGTGGGGGGGGCAAGGCCCCTTTACTTTTGGAAGTGAGGGTGCAGTTGCCCCCCTTGCCCCCCCGGACGAGCCGCCTATGCTTCCAATTTAAAATCGTAGCAAAGTCATTCTCACGAAAAGGTTTATAGTCCCGGGGTGATAAAAATTAGAAAGTGCATCAAATGTCCTAATATTTTTGTTCATTTGTATAATTTAAGTTTTATGAAAGCTATTCAATACGTTTCTACTAAAATAGTTTTAATTTTTAACTCATTTTTCAATGAATAAAAGACAAAAGTCTCCTCCGTGGACGTTCCTACATCTGAAACACAAGCTAATTTTTACTGATGCTCAATTAAAAAAATTTTGAATTTGTTTCTTCAGTATTCACTAATTTAAAGTCCCTCGTTAAGGTCTAACTTAATATTTTTTACTTAGGAATTAATTCTAATACTTTGTCCCTGGAAACTTAAGTTTCCCTCTACGGACAAAGAAAATAACTTAAAAAAATTTCATAAATGGCAGCTCGTGTAAAATCATCATGAAAGAGTTTATAGGAGAGGCAGGCAGTTTGTTTTTTAAGGGAACATTTTAGCTCTATTGCGAATTTATTGAATATATTTATTTGTTCCATTTAGAGTTTGGTAAAGTTCTCAGCGTCCACTCCGTGGGCATCATAAATAAGTTAAGAAAAAGGAAATTTATAATTAAAATACAAAATTTTGATATGTTTAGCATTGAATTTAATAAAAATATGTGTACCACATAAAAATCAAAGTACTTAAAAATTGAAAATTTTGTTTTTGTCCCCTCCGTGCGCACGGCATCTCCACAGAAAGGATGGCATTGTCAATGAAAGAGACAAAATCTCAAAAATCATGATACAGTTAGATAAATTTAAATAATATCAATTAAAAGTTCTTTGGTAGATATTTTTAAAGAAATTTAGTGATTTTTATTTTTTAAAAATTGAAATTGAAATTATATTCTCGAAAAGATTTTAAGGTGAATAATTCATATAGAATATTTATAATATTAAAGCTTCAATAACTTATAAATACATTTTAATAGCTAAATTTATTTTTAGAAAAAATTGGAATATTAAAAAATAAAAAAGACAAAGCAGTCAGATACACAAATTCAGAAGAGAAGATAGTAGAAAAAACTTAATACGAGACTTTACTAGATTGTTTATTAATAAATAAATATATGATATTCCTTAATCTAGCATATAATTGATACCTTTCCTGAAAAATATTGATTTTCATTTATTTGTAATTGTTTGTAAATATTATTTAATTAATGCACAGTCAGTGTCATTATTTAAAAAGTGTTATTTATTTTAAATTGTTAAGTTTTCTTGAACTGGTTTTTCATAAGTTATTTTATTGTTTAATTATAACAAATAAACCTAATCAACTCTTCCCAATAAGTATATTATGCATTTGTTTAAAATGTAAAAGTTCCGCTGACTATAAAGTCTCCTTCGTGGACAGGTCAAAAATTTTAAATTAAAAAACAATTAAAAATAAAAAAGAAAACTTGACCACTAACATAATGTTATTTATTAAGCTTAAATGGAAACATTCATGCGACTTTTAAGATTTTTTAGAATACTTTTGTGGAGTAAAATTCTTTTTAGCTATTTGTACCTTTTTTCATGAGAATGACCTAATAGTAGCTGCGTTTCTGTTCGATATTATGTCTCTTTTATGTTCAGCTAAGCGTATTATTGTTAGCGATATAGCAGATTATTTGTGGTTCATAGAAAATAGAACTTGCAAGTTTAATACATGTTTTAAAAGTTTCATGAACCATACATTAAATTATGAAAAATTTCTAACATACTTAATGCATAAAATACTATCTTCATTTCTTGTATAAAAAATTTATATCTTTTGTGTTTTTTTGCAATGTTGAAATATTTTAAAGCTATCCAAATGTGGAAATTTCTGACATATTCATAAGAAAACTCTAATTCATATTCAAATTTCAGATACGTTTTATGCGTGTTAGAATAAAACTTTGGTAAGTTCAATATTGTATTAAAATTTTTGTAAACCATGTCTTAAATTACAACTTTTAAACAAGCTAATTTATAAAATATCTCCCTTTTCTATGAATAATTTTTTTATGTGACACTAAAGCATTTTTAAATTTATGTTCTACATGTTGCTACATGTTACTAGATGTTTGTCTAATTTTGAACTAAATCCGCGTCAACGGCTAGAATATATGTTTTCTTGTCTCTCCGTATGTACGTGAACACACGTCCTCAAATTATAAAAAGCTAGATAAATCAAATTTGATATGTAGTTTAACTGTAGTTCTATTTCAAATTTTGAACCTAATTGATCCAGTATACTCGATTCGCTTCATTATCCTACGAAACCAAACACAAAAAGCGTGGCATTGTGTAATTAATTATACGATGAAAAGGAGGCGATAAGTCTCCTATTGGTTTAAATGCTGTTAAAACAAAATGGATGGGAAATTGTAAAATTGTGCAATGAAGCAATTTTTGATGAATACTTAAAATATACGTTTTGTTTCACTAACGAATTCATTTGAAAATCTGTGGATATTTGCTAATTTTCATTCATAATTTAATAATTTTTCATAATTTCAGATATTTTCTCAAATTGTAGATGTTTTATATTAGCCACTACATATCATTTGAGAGCGTAATTTATTGCTCTCTCTTTGAGAAAATATGATGGATTGCTGTTCCATGTTAATGTGTCAGAGCAACTGACCAAATTTTACATTCTCTCTTCTATTAAATTTTTCTTGGATGACTGCAGTTGTTTGCGATACATATACTGATTTCATATATTGTTATTGTGTGTGGTATTATTTTTTTCTATATTTTTACTATTTATGTGAACTAGCCACCTTTGGCGACCAATCGTTCTCCGGGAATATAATTTTAATTAAATCACTTATGCCTCATTTGATTTTTATGGTTCCCTTAACAAAGTTATTTAAAATTTCAAATTGTGGTAAATATTTTACCCATGTTCTTTCAGTGGCCTTTGCACTTGTTCTGCTCATTGTCTGCATGAATGTCCCTAGGGGTAGTAGTTGAATGTAACATCTGACTGCAGATTGTCGGCTCCAACTTCATTTTCTTATTCCATACGCAAAATATGCCTTTGATTTCAACATTAAAATAGCGCGTTACCTTTTACGTAAAGCTGCATGTTAGCTGGATTAAATCATACCGATAAAAAGAATTAAAACAAAGCATTAATCATTAAGATATTACCTTTAGCTTTCAACAATGGAGAGTAGCACGTGAATAAATATTTGTTTCAACAAAGAAAACGTTTTGAATTAATTTCAACAATGAAAAGTATTGATGTAAATTATGCCTAAAAGTATATTTAAAAATTTATAAAATTTAGAAAAAAATTGTAAAGCAACTTAATATCATTGAGAACGCAATTTTTTGCACTTTCAGATGGTGCGAAAATGATTTTTGTTGTTTAATATTTTCGGAAATTATTAATGAGAAACGCCGAAATTTCGCTTCATTTTTAATTAATTAAAATTTGAATTAAAATTCAAGAAAAAGAAAGTTTGTTTGTGCCGAATTTTCGTAGCTTTAGCAGTCTTCCCTGTAAAGCGCCGACACACACAGACACACATTCTCCTTTTATTATGAGTAGAGATACTCGTCCCTGTATGCTAGATGCAACTGTGTTGCTTGTTTTATGAGTGTATTGTACTTTACCGTGTTAATTTGTGGCTTTCTGATTTCTTTTTCTTCTTCTTATTATTATTTTAGTTTAATTTTGTTTAGTTATTAGTCAAGAACAAAATTTAAACATTGATTGTTAACTTTAGAAGTTTCGCTTCTGCGATTGTTAAATTTTACCCTATATTTTATGAAGCAGCGTTAACTTCTGTCGAATTGCTGTACTTGAATATCGACAGCGCGAGTGTTTTCTGGAGCTCCCAGTGGCCGAAATTTGTATTTCCTTAAGGACAATCTACAAATTATTATAGACCTGCATGCATATTTTTGAATAAATATTTTGAATTATTTTAAACTATGTCAGATTTTTAATCCACTGCAGTTTTCTGGGGGATTCATATGGGGTCGTAATTGCCACTACTTTGCAAAGTCATCCGTATTAGCACAGATATATCATCAAAGTCCTCATTACACCTAGGAATATTTGAATCCTGAAGAATGGATTCTATGGGAATCCATTTATCAGATTACGCAATTTCGTTTCACCTTAGGCGGAATATCTAATAAATTCGCATGCAATCTCATGCATTAGCTGTTTCTAATACATTACAATTTGAATTTTTCTCCCAACATACTCATTTACATTCTCATTAGAACTAATTATCACAGTTATGTAGGAACAGTAATCAAAACTTGATGAATATCCCATAGGATAGTTTTTAGTCAAGTAACAGTCCACGCCACGCAACATCTAATTGCACATTGTCAGCGCCACTTTCACTATTATTTTCCAAATTTAAAACATGAATTTGATTTCAGCATTCACATAGCGCGCACATTTTACGTCCATAAGCATATTAGCTACTTTAAAGCTTGCTCATAAAAAGAATTAAAACATAGTGTTGCAGTTGAATCCCGTGAGGATCTTGAGTTCACAATTTACCCCAGAGCCCAGTGCTGGAACAATAAGGTGGCTGAGGTCCAAATAGAGTTTTGGCGTTATATCATTCAATAAAGGACGAGCAAACTTAATATTAAAATACGCATTCATCACGATATACAATTACTAACAGTTACAGAATTAAGCATTAATAAAACTGCATATTGCAGCAAAGATATAGTAAGTTGCAGGCATTTGAACAGCGAGGAAAAATACTAACGCACCAACTGCAGAAAAATAGAGTTGAAGTCAGTACGAGAAACGAGTGCGATGATGATTCGACTGTTTTAGCTGCAGTCCAATGGCCTCCACAGGGGCCACCACCTGCATTTCTTGATAAAAATAAGCTTGTAGTAAACAATGAGAATCCAAATAGAAAAAACTGTGCACTTAAAATTGGGAAATAAAAAATTTAAAATGAAAAGAGATTTTAGAGGAGAGTATGAAATAGATTTAAAAATATTTATAAAATTGTAAAATAGAATATGAAATTAATTTAAAAACTTTTGAGTTTAATAAGAGAGAGGAAAGGTAGAGGTCTGGAAAAAGCAAAATTTTTAAACAATTGCAAGACAAAATAAGATTTTAAAGGAGTGAAGATTCCATGGTGATGATTCTGGAGAAGCTAAACAAGACGCTAGGTTCGAGCCGGAGTCAATAGCGTGGCTTCAGGACATTTAGCCAACTGAGCAAGTGGGGTTTGTTTGCAAAGAGGCTGGGAGTGGTTAAGTGCAAGAGGATGGGTGAATAGAAGAGACGAGAAAGAAGGGGAAGAGTTCAGAGATAAACAAGGTTATTAATTGTAATTTAAACGGGATATGAAGATTTGAGTTTTATCGATATCATTATTGGCTTTCTTTAATTGTTGGGCAAGGATTTCAACATCCGTATTGCCAAAGAGCTTTTTGAATTCATTGAGGATATAGAAAATGTCATTAAGAATATTAATTTTTTCCCTGTGAAGATTAATAACTGGAGTGTTCTCTTTAATACTGTTGAGGTTCTGCTCAGAATCTGGGAGGCTAATACTATAACTTGCCATAGCGGCATAAGTGATCGAGGTGTCAACGGGTCTGGATTGAAGGAAATTTGTTTTGGGGTTAGTTTTAGCTTTTGGTTTAAATTTTTCACATCCTCTCCAAGAAGCAAGAAGTCTTTCCTTGCCACAATTTATGTATTTAGGGTTGGCGATTTTTCCTTGATCTTTAGGATCAAAAGTCTTATCGTATTGTTGGTCAGCGTGTTCGCCACCACATTTCAGGCATCTAGCCTTTATAATACAAGATTCTGCACTGTGACGAAATAAATTACAGTTAAAGCACATAAGCGTACCAGTTCTTCTTTTAAATTTTTGAATTTGTACTTTCATGTAGAGAATATATTCTACATTCCAGATCCGACTGTTATTTTCGGAATTGGGAAGTGTGACCTGAAATAGTTGAAGGGGGCGTTTAGTACGGAGGCTTGTGTGTTTGACAACTTTTTCTATTGTCAGTTTATGAAATTCCTCTAAAAAAGCTTTGATTTCATGGGGTTTTGCTTCCCAGGGGAGTTCTTTAATAACGACTGTAATGGGTCTGAGCCATTTGGGAGTTAAAACAAAAAATTCTAGATTTTTAGTTGAGAGAAATTTGGTTAGCTTCGTGTGCTGCTGCGGGTGTTTTGTAAATAGTTGGATAAAAATTACTCCTGATTTGGCTACAACTTCACCAAATTCGTCATTAATTAACTTTAAATCAGAGGTAAAATTTTCACGTTTTCTTAACATGATGGGGTGATTCCCCTATCAGCCATGATAGAGAGAGGACGTATCCGAAAATGATAACAAACGAGAGCACAAGTTAGGGAGACCGTATGGACGAGGAAACGCCCATAACGGAGATTACTGATATAGCAACTGATGCTGCTTCAATTTTCGCAAAACTGCGTAGGCAATCTAATCTCATCAAAGTGTTGACCAAAAATACTGCTAATGCATCTCGTCTTGAGACTGATCTCATGCATGACCCTGCCCTCCACGCTGGAATTAACCATCATATGACTTGTTGGCAAAAGGAACTGAATTCCCTGGAATCTGAGGTCAGTAAACTTTGTTGTCCAGTAGTTAGCAGTGCAGATCATAAAACTATTCTTTCTAAAAAGAAATTTAAAAGACCGTTATCCTCAGTTTCTGACGAAACATTTAACTCCAACCCAATCTTCCCAAACTCCTAAAAATAAAAAAAATGAGAAACCTTTCGAATTTCCTCCAAAGCGGCTAACTGCCAAACTTATTCCTCAATTAGAGAATAATAAAGCTAATCCTTTTGTTGATAATAATAAGTTTCAAAATCTTGAAACTGACCAAGATGATGGCCAAGATATGGCGAAAGCAAGTGCGATGCCATATACATTGCGAACTTAAATACCACAGAAACAGGAACAAGTAGCACCGCCTAGTGGAGACGCCAAACTAAGTATGCAGATAGACAAGAAAGTACATTAACACTAAAACACATGAAATAAAGTAATAGGATGCGTAACACATAGCAACCATAATCATTCAGCTTACTGGTTATATTTCCCAATAACATACTATCTTGGAGGACTTTGATTACAGATTTCACAGAAAAATTGATGAAATAAAAAAAGTAATATCCCTTAGAATATTACCTTAGATTTCCACAATGGAAGAGAAATTCGTGATTATATATTTGTTGAAACAAAGGAAACGGTTTGAGTTTCATTGCAACAATAAAAAGCGTAGTTGTAATTTATACTTAAAAATATTTTTGAAAATTTGCTAAAATTAAGGAAAAAGATTGGATAATAACTGCATTGATATCATTGAAAAGATAAGTTTTTGAATTTGACGATGGTTTATAAATTATTTTTTTTGCGATAATAGTTTCGAATGCTATCGCCATAAAAAGCAAAAATGTTGCCAAATTTATAATTTAATAATGTTCTAATTAAAATTCCGAATAAGTTGCTCAGAAATGCGCATTTTCACTCCCTCTCTAACCCACCAAAATACATTTCTGCCAAATTTTGTAGTTATAGGTTCAATCATCAACTAATTGTACAGCTCAAACACATGCACACATTCACATTTATTATTAATAAAAATTTACCACTATTTCTATGAGGAAATAGAGTATATAAAATTGATGGAGTTTGTTTACAGCAAACCTCTTACTCCCTTTATCACACAACTCCTTTTAAAATTGCTGCTCTTAAAACTATAAATTTAAGAGCGGTATAAAAATTAAAGAAATTGTTTTTTAAAAAATTTATTAATATTAAAGAACACATCATTGAAAAGATTTCATTTTTTGAATTTCCAGACAGTGTAAAATTCATTTATTATCGTAATATTTTCGGAAATTATCAAGGACGAACGCCAACATTTCACTTAACTTTTAATTCATTAAAAATCTAATAAAATTTTTAAAAAACTGCTTCAAGGTGCACACTTCCAGACTGAAAGCCGCCAAAGTAGGTTTATGCCAATTTTCGTATCTCTAGTTCCAGCAGTCTGCCTTGCAGAGCGTACTCAACACATAGCCACACAATGTCCTTCGTTATTAGTAGAGATTTTTTTGTGAAATCTATAAAAAAACCCAGCTAGGCATATTTTACAATACTTTTCGTCGTTGAATTGAAATTAAACTATTTTCATTGTTTCAAACAATGTGTAGCTGTTGCGTTGACTCTCTACAAGGCAGACCGCTGGACCTTGAGCTACGAAATTTTGTACAAACTTAGGTTTTCTTTAATTTTATTAGCTTAAATTTTAATTTCTGTATTTAAATGCCCCAACTTTTGAAAAGCTAATTCATTAAAGCGGTCATTAAACCAGTCAATATTATATAGCATATTTCAATATAAAAATAGTGGTAAATGTTTCCTAATAATAAATGTGAATGCGTGTAGATGTTACCAGCAAAGTTTAAAATCCGGCATTCTATAGAATACCTAGACATTTTATAAAATACCGAAAACTGGACGACAATGTATGAAACGATTCACACATTTCTTATGATTTCACACATTTTTTAGGCATTCTTTAGAATGCCAAATGACAAACCGGCAAAGTATGAAATACATCTCCGATTCAATTTTATAAGAAATAAAATTACGTGCAACTCAAAATAACATTATTGCCTTTCTTGTTGCAACAAGTAGGTTCATATTTTAATTTGTTTTCTTTAATAAGAAAAGCATAAATTTTGGTACAACTTTAATTTTTATGTATTTTGAATAAAAGTATTTTAATGGCACTCTTTCATTATTTTTTTTCAAAATAACATTTGTATTTTTTGAGGAATGAACGTCTTTTATATAATAGCCTTATCAGGACTTTTTTTAATACTTTGCCTAAATAGCATTTTTCATTCTATAGAATGCCTAGGTATTATATTCAATGCCTAGGGAAAGTATATAATAATTCTCATATTTCATACTTTGCCTAAAAACGCCAGGCATTCTATAAAATGCCCTGGTATTCTATAAAATGCCTAGGTATTCTATAGAATGCCGGCGTTTCATACATTGCCGGTAACATAGATACACTTCTCCTTTATTATTAGTAGAGATTTTTTTAGAAATCTATACACCAACCAGGCATACTTTATAATAATATTTTTCATTCTTGAATTGAAATTAAATTGTATTCATTGTTTAAACAAATATTTAACTGCGAGTTTCTCTTCCATTGTTCAAAGCTATGTTAATATGCCAATGGATTTTAAATTTCTTTTTAATATCATCAATTTTTCTGCGAAATTTGCAAACAAGGTTCTCTATGATATTAATTACTATATTGTATGTTCTCGGATTCCGAAACCCTGCGCACTTTTGAGCATGCGTCAGCAAGAGTTATTTTCACCAAAACAGGGGAAAAGCGAAGAATGGAAGGGGAGATGTTTACATTTTACTGAGCGTGATCTAACAAAGAACTGCGGAAATGCCCTCATCTTCCTCATTGCCTGACATCCCTTTCCGGTGTAAATTCTTCCAAAAGTGCTAGTCTCGGAATATTGAAACGAACTATATTAGGAAATTAATCAATTACGGTGAATGATTACAGTTCATATTCTTTCATTTTATGTTATTATGTTTCAATCCTACCAACATGCTGTTTGACGTGCTCACATAATGCACATTGAAATCAAGGGCGCATTTTGCATGAGGAATAAATAATTTGAAGTTACAGCACCGCATAAGACAAGGCGCAATTAGATCTTAGATAATGTGGACAGATACGTTTTTCATGGGATTGTGTCATGTGGCTTGAATCCATTAGGAAGACACACAAATACAAAGAGCAGAAGAGGTGTAAGTAAGGCGACCAACAGTTTTGCAATGAAAAGAAGGACACAAATAAATTGAAGAAAAAATATATCATACATAAAAGAAACGTATTACTCATTGCAACAGTAATACAGAATACACATTAATATGATAAATGCATAGCAAAAACATTTTCATGATTTTGTATTATAATTTTGATTAAGTACTTACCAAATGAGTACTAAATGAGAACAACGGATAGATTTGGCATCCATCGAATACGGAGATTTACGGATTAGTCTTCAAATATCGAAAAGGAGAACATGCAAGAGCACTCTTTTCGAGGGAGGACAGAACTTACAAAAGAAGGACTGTCCTCCCTAAAAGAGGACGATTGGTCAACTCAGCTACTCAAATACCGGTAACTCAGCTACTCAAACACCGGTAACTCAGCTACTCAAATACCGGTAACTCAGCTACTCAAATACCGGTAACTCAGTTAATCAAATAATGGTAACTCAGCTACTAAAATAACGGTGCTTAAACGGTTAACTCAGTTTGAAGATTAAAAGTATTCTTTTGGAGGAACTATGAATATCTAGTATAGGAGATAAAATTGAAATTAAACACAATCATTATCTTGGGCGTACATGCTGGTTGCCGAAAACGGCTAGCTATTGTAAGGAAAGTCAAATGTACTTCATTGTTTCATTACTCCTGTGAATAGCGTTATTCCTCTTTTAAAAATATTTTAACTCACTTGATGATACATTAATAAAATGATATTGTTCCAAAAGTCTTTCTGTGGGTGTATGGTGTAAACAGTCCAACACGCAGGATAATGGAGAATGAAGGTTTATTCACAAATATGCAAGAAAACACGTAGAAGAAACAATAGTTCTTGCACAGATTACCAATGTAAACAGACAACAATTCACAGGTAATAACAGTTCAAAACAGTCAGCAAATAACTAGTAGCAAAAATAACTGCACTTTCAATAGTGCTCAGCTCACCAACTTCCTAGCTCGCACTGCGGACGAAACTCTAAAGTCGTTCCCAATGGAACAACACACTGCAGCTCAGCGTCTAACAGCTTACTAGCTCGCACAGCGGATTGAACTCCAAAGACGTTCGCTCTCCAAGGCGATCCCAGTCGATCAACATTCCCCGTCATCCAAGCGCTCTCCTTATATAGTCTCCCCCGACAGGCCGTGACGTCACATGGAATCATCTAGTACATTCAAGCGTATCTCCTCTCCTAATAGAGATATCGAGAAGATTCCAGCACCTTTGAGATCCCATATTTCGTCGCCAAAGTCGCCAAGGTCAGGGGTCCACATGTGGCTGCTGCCCGTCATCTCATATTTACCCTTGTAAAACTCTCTTCCCAACCATAAGACTCACATTGCTGGGAAACGACTTTCCATGTTTGTAACAATATATTACACATATTATAATGATATATTAACACACTTTTAAAAATTAACTCTTGATTAATGTTTTTTTCTCTAACCTTCATCTGTTGTAATAGAATGCAGCCCATTTTGTAGTCAATTTTCTTTTTAATTATTTTAAAATTAATGTATGGAACTTGGGTTTATTCGGATTTTCTTTACCATATCAGTGTGAATCGGTAATGTCGGCCTCATTTTTATTCAATATGGCATTAATTTGTTATGATTTCAAAAATTAAAATATGAAACCCTAATACTATTTATATAACGGGTAAACCATCTGGTAGCGAAAGGCGGTTAATATGAAATGTGAAAATAACTAGTAAGTAAAGAGAAAAAATTAAAACAGAAACTAGCAACAATAAATTGCATTCGATGCATTCAATAATTTTTATTTAATTACTTGTCGCCTTTGGCGACAAGCTCGTTCGCCCGGAATATTGGCTTTCCTGATTGATAAACAATTACTCTGGGACGTACATTTATTTAAAATTTCACTTTTGTAGTTTGATAAGACTGGAAAATGATAATTTCATGAAAATATAAATTTATGAGCAAATGAGTTACATTTCTCTAAACCTTCTTCAGAAAAAAAATATTTTAATATTCAGCATTTGTAACTCATTGTCAGCTCACGGCCAAATTTTAGCAACAGATTATGTGATAAGAAACGCTGCCAAATATCTAGGTCATTCTATATTATTTCTGTTGTCCATATCCCTTTATCTCAACTATTGCAAAGCCTACAGCCATGAATAAGGTAACGTTGAATGAGATTTTATACCGACAACTGAAATGGAATATTCGGTTTATGTGCAAACAACATCGATGCGAAACTCAGTTTGCAAAACTTTCCCTATATAAATATACAGGGTGTTGCCTAATTCGACAGACAAATTCTGAGGGACGATAGTAGGCATCAAGAAGATAAAAAATTACCATAGAACACAGGGTCGCAAACGACGCACAGTGGGATATTTGACGAATCTGGGCGGCCAAAAGTCGATTTTATAAACCACAGACCAAGATCGAATGGATGTATACATTTTAAAGCTGAATAACTGGGGAATCGCGTGATACCATTTTTAACTCTCTTAACTGACCTTGACCTCTGTATTATTAGCTCAAACTGGAGTGTTGTGTGAAGTGTATCCTGCGTCAAATAGTTGTTGCTTCAATCGTTCCATTTTCGAATGTGAATACCTTCATTTCTAGATGTAATTAAAATCTAACAGTTATGGATAATGATGAGGCAGGTATGTGTTCATATTTTTTTATGGATTTGAATTGTTAAAAAATTAGTTTTAATAATTGCAAAATTAATTGAAAATAACGCATTTTTTTTCAAAAATTTTTTTGTATGTTGCGAAATCTCGAAGATTTTTCTTATATTTCCAAACATTTCCACGCTAAATTTTTTTTTGGATTAATAAATTTAGACCTTTATGTTTGTGTTTTTGTTTAAATTAGCCACTGATTTGCCCAACTTTTGAAATGAAGGGTTTTCAAACATTGCTGAAACATTCCAAATTTTCCAGTAGGCATTCCAATTACTTTGCATTTAATCTCTTATTTATGATATGAATTGCAATTTAAAGAAAATTGTTATGAATATTTTCAAAACGATCATATGTGTGTAATTTTCTGACATTTTGATTGGAATAAAGTTATATCAATTATAAAAATTTCTTAAAACATTGCGTTCAATCCATTTTATCACTTTTTAGGATTTTGCAAAAAATACTGAAATTGTTCTTTATCAACATTTAGTTATCTAAAAAGAAATCGAGTCAAAGTTGCTTATTTTTTTGTAAAAAGTTACCACGCACTCGTGCGATTTTTTAAAAAAAAGCGGTTTAAAATTTAGATATCTAAATTGCATAAATTTACTATGCACTTTTTTTGTTTCTATTTTACTCTAGGGTCATCAGGTGTCAAAGTAATGATTCGAAGAGAGTTATTTAACATTATGCAACAACAAAATTTGCCAAATATACATGATAAACTAAACTCGAAAATTATCTTCTTCAAAGTGATACTTCTGATGACGATGAAATTTAAAAAATAAAGCACAATTTCTCCCATTTTAAATCTCAGTTAAAGATCAGATGGATTACTTTAATATATCGTTTTAAAGTAATTCTAGAAACCATATCCAGTGGCCACAAGATTAATTTGCAAAAGTTCAAAGAATATACAGAAGAAACATCTGAGCTCTACGTGCAATTATATCCATGGTACCCTATGCACAAGATCTTAATTCATGGTCCGATTGTAATAGAAAATGCTATATTACCAATAGGCCAATTGTCAGAAGAAGCGGCGGAAGCACGCAGCAAACATTCCCGATCATTGCGTCAAAATTGAGTGCGAAAATTTTACAGACTTTCTTGTTATGAGGATGTTCTCAAAAGATTGTTTTTGAGTTCGGACCCAGTGTTGACGAGTATGAGACCCACGATGAGGAAAAAGTCAAAAGCATTCTTAAAAGAGACTTTAGAGATGTTCCTGCCAATGGAATCTTCTGAAGTTCTTGATGAAAAGGACTCCGCTCATGAAGAAACAGATAATGACATTAATGATTTATCATCAGACGAATAAATCGCACCTTCCTTATGAATTATTAACTAATCTTTTACACAATTATTCAATTATTTTTATCATTTATTCAATTATTTGTTATTTTTCCCATTTCTTTTCTGTAAATATAATTAATGTAATATTATTAATTTTGTTCAATGTACAAGGTATGATCATAAAATAACCGGGTCTATTTAGAGGCCTCTGGTCAGCACTGCATTCAGAATATCAAGATGATATATTCATTAATAATAAAAAAAATTAAGATGTTGGTTGCCATTGAAAAAAAATTATAATATTTTTAACTGTAACCGAAACCATAAGAAGTGGTACATTCTATACCTATAAAATCGCATGCGCATATCCCATAATACTTAGAGCCAAAATCTCGTCTTGATACTCTAAATGCAGTGCGCCCCAGAAGCCTCTAAATAGGGCAAGTTACTTTGACCACCCTGTATATAACTATGAAGTTATAAAATATCAATTATTTTTAAGTTATAAAGCAATATTTTCTGCAAAAAGTTCATTAATTTACTAACTAATACGTTTAAATTAGTTTAAAACCGAAAAATAATTTTGGCCGCCCAGATTCGTCAAATATCCCACTGTGCGACGTTTAATCGGTGAAAATCGTAAAAATACAGGGTATCCGAGAATTGTTGGACATTGTTCAAAAATTAATACAACAAACTAATAATGTTTGAACTACGATTTTTTAAAAATGAAAGCGCATTTTTAAACATTTTTTTTTTCAGATAGGTAACACGCCGTTTTGGTGGTCCAGGGGTCGTAAATTACTGAAAATCGAAAATTAGTTTATAGCCATTATTTGCAAAAATATTAAAAGTGGAAGAAAAATAGAAGCATGAAATTGTAGGAATTTTACGCTCTTTAATTTGTTAATTCACACGTAGTGTGAAAATTGATGAGTTTTCGAGATATTCAAGAAAAACTGAAAAGGCACCAGGAAACAGGATTGGCTTCTGTTGATCGGTAGCATACCAATCATGTACCTTAATTTGATTTCGACCAATTTCATTTCAACAACCCAACAAATAAAATCATTTTGAGTGGGGGAGGTTAAATGTGTGAAATTTTCGCTAAAAGAAACTAAATTTCCAAAAACAGTATCAATAAATATGTTAAAAATTATTATTTAAATTTAAAAACACGCTACGTTCTCGTCGCAAAACTTCCGCCAACTTATAGACCTTACTCGTGTGAATTCTAAGCTAAACTTGGCGATTAATCGCTTGAAAAAATCACCAAATTTGGCTGCCGTACTGTGTTTTTAAGTTTAACAAAATTATTATTTAAAAAGACATAACTGTCAGAATTCTGAAAATAATACATTTTGTGAAGATTTAAAGTTTCTTTCCATTTTTTTTTCTTAGTCAGAATATCTAAAAGGACAGTAACCCGAATTATAATGAAATTAAAAATTTCTGATCAGAAAGCAAACAGAACTGCTTTTTGTTAAAGAAAAGACGACTTTAATGGCCTCATAAAATAATAAGAAATCAAATATTGGGTATTTCCAAATGATTATATTAGATGTAGAAATATTTGATAAAAGTTTAAAAATGATTCCTAGTCAGTGGCGGCTCGTCCATTAGAGCTACAGAGCTGAAGTTCCCCTAAAATTATTTTAAAAGACTGTATTTTCTTTTTTTAATTCCAATTGACTTACGTTTCCACTTTGAGAGTTCAATGATCAACAAAAATGGCAAAAAAGCGTAAAAGGAAGACGGAAAATCAATCATCAACTAAGAGAGAGACAGACCAGAGTTGCAGAGAGATTTGTCCCTCCCAATAGACCAAAATTCGTCCTCTGAGCAACTAGGAGCTATCAGTCGGGAAAAATGCAACCCTTTCTCCTATTGGAATTAGAACCCCGAGAGCTACCCCGGAGCAGCTCTCGCTTGGCGCGACTTCTTCATTTGGCTACTTTTCGCTTTTTTCAGTAGTGCAGCCGTGAAGTAGTTTTTTTAAATCAAATTCTGTTGCAGTTGTAATTTTTTGCCCCTTTATGTTTTTTGAGGTGCTGATTACTAATCTGAAATTTGCAACAAAAGTTTTGTTGGAATTTTAGCTGTAGCCAAGAAACATGAAAAAATGTTTTCCCAGTTTTTTGCTTGTAACTCAAAAATTATCAGGTTTTAGTAAATCATCATTAGATACTAAAATAAACAGCACAAAATTTCCTACAAGTTAAGTCTATACAATTTTTGCAGCACTGTTTGTTTCTGATTTTAGGAGCCCCCACTTTACCTAGTATATATGTATTTTAACTGAAGCATATCCGATAATTTCTTAGTCAATCGTCTCGTGTGGCAATAATTTTTATGAAAGATAAAACTTCTTCTTGCGCGTAAGGAATAATTTGAATAATATATTGGAAATAGCGTCAGTACAGAACTTTGAAAAACTCTGAATTTCATTTAAACAATGAGAAATAGAAAATCTGAAAAAATGTATATTTAAAAGATTGTTTAAATTAGGAAAAAAATCGTACAGCAATAAAAGTGGTATGATTACCAAAAGTAATTTTTTAAGCTTTAAAATGATGTAAAAATCGTTCTTGTGCGATAATCGTTGCGAAAGATATGGGGGAAAAGCGACAAAATTTTGCTTAATTATTAATTAATTGACATTTAATTAATTTTTGGTTGAAAAGTTGACAGTGACCTTCCGCTTTTCTCGATGATCACGTGTGCCAAATTTAATCATAATCCGACAAAAATTGTGGATTTGTATAGAAGGCATACAAACTCATCTTTATATAATAGATTATTATACTTTACTTTTCAACAAATTTCATTTATCCACTTATTTTTTTGTTTTCCAAAAAACAATTGTTGCACCACTTTTTCAAAATAAAAGCATTTATTGCGCGAATCTTCTCCATAGTGCAATCGGTTTTGTTAAACATCAAATATGTTAAAAAAAGCAAACGTTTTCAACAGGAAGCAAACTGAAAACGCAGTTTTTTCTGCATTTGTTTTTCCTAGCTTAGAACCTGGTGAGCAGGTGATTAGGGAGGAGGTAAACGTACTGTGAAATTGATTTTTGCTAACTCAAACTTTCTCGCTTATCTTCCTGTTCGTTACCTCTCCTGCCCCGAATTGTCATTAACATGTCCGAAAAGTTTTTGAGCTCCAAGTTTTTTTTTGTTAATTTTTTGAGACTCGATATTTGAGAAATGAGAAAAGAAATACATGTGTGCGGATAACGGTTATGACCATTAGGTGGATATTTTTTTTTATCTTGTTTGAAAACAACGTGTAAAAAATATTGGGAGTGAGAAAATTTTTTCCAAAAGAAAAAATCGGTAAGTTTTAGAATTGATTTATGAATCGATATTTTGCTTTGATTTATATGAAATGAATTATTTTAGAATCGGATGTAGCTGCATTTTCACATTTTGTTAAATATCAATTGAAATGAAAACTCTCCTTACTAAAATTGATGTTTTAAAATTTTAAATGTTTCAAGTTAACAGTCTATTTAGGAAAGAGCATATGCAAATAATTTGCTTGAAACATAACAATAAGTTCAAAATCAAAAGTTTATTAAAGGATTTTAGCTTTACTTCTTTTTGAATACTATATTCGCAAATTTCATTACGATTTTGAACTAGTGGTTCGAAAACGAACTATTTGAAAATATCTTTGTAACTCCAAACTTTTTAGTTTACAATTGTTACTTTTTAAATTTATTTTGCAAAAGGGATACGATTGCCTATAACTGCGTTAATCTTAATTTAGTGGTCCTTTTCTTAACCCATTAACGAAAATTTAATTTAAAGCATAGATTTCCGTAAAATTCTTTTAAATTATGAAATTTGTATTCGTTTGGTTTTTTGGTAGGAAATTATCTAATTGTTTTATGGATATTCATTAAAATATTTTTAATATATTCTAAAATACACATTTTTTTTATTTTATGAAGATGATTGATATTACTATTGTTAAGGATTCTTTCGAATTCCTTGCATTATCTCGAAAATAAAGAAGAAAAAAATTAAATGACGACACTTTGACTTCAAACTATAGCTTCTTCTTCCTAATCCTTCTGATCTGAATCAGATTAGATCTATGATCATGATCCATGATCCATATTATCGCCTTCATAACCTCCAACACGAAATCCGGTCGCTTAAGCAGGATAATATATATGCTATATGAAACCTGTATAGAAGGTTGGGAATGCACATTGACAATTGGGGACGCACACAGACAAAGCGAAAAATGAACAGTGGAAGGTGATAGGATTTTGCCGTGGAAGTGAAATATAACTGTTATCAAATCAGGGCGCAGGTCATCAATGGGAAATTCAATGACAGTATACTGAGCTTACTTGTTTCAGTGTGTTATATTAGAAACAATCATTGGCGAATCCAGGGGGCTATCGAGCTGCAGCCCCCCGGAGCTAAACAAAAATTCTTGATTCTATTTAAAATCACTACAACTGTTTGTTCTTAGTTTTTTTCATTTTTTAAAAAAAATAATAAAATCGTGACAGCATTGATTTTTGGCCTGACAAGCTCAAAAATTTTCATACTTTTCTACTCATTCCACCTGTACTTGTAGCGTTGACGCGGTCGAAAACATTTTTTGGCTAATTATTTAATTGTATTTTTTATTAAATTATCGAAAGTATTGTAGTGTTCTTTATGAATTGTCAGGTGAGGAAAGTCTATAAAGTTAAAATGTTTTAGTTTACATAAGCCATGAGGTTTGACATTCGTCACTACGATACAAAATTTTTATGACCTCAGCCCCACCCAGACCTCAATCCTGGATTCGCCACTGGAAATAATAGAATACATTGAATATAATCCTTGTATCGAAACCCAACCGAGAAAATTTTAGACAGGACATTGAGCATTCATAAGATAAAAATTTTACACTGTTAATGAAATGCGGAAATAAAGCGCAAAATAAC
>BGPR01009541.1:0-56979 GCA_013235015.1 Araneus ventricosus
CGGAGGCCGGTCCTGCAGTGCACTCCGCATGCCTAACCTGGTCGGGGTATCCGTTTATGATTACCGTACAGCTAAATTACTAGACCAATCTGCGTGCACTTTAAACATGAAATATCGGATATCATAAACGAAGAAATTCAGTTCATTACAGAAAAACCAACTGAAAGTGGAGTGTGAAAGATTAAATACTCTGTGCTACTAACAATAGGCGATGGAAGAGCCTGCAATACTGCAACAGAGACAACATCTACAATTAGGTGCAACATCTGTGGACTTAATTACAGAAGAGATTTCTAGAAAACCAAGTCACTTCGAAATTTTGTCTGTCAACTTTACATACAGTTCTTTGAGTCAGAACTTCGCTTATCATACAGAATGCCGATCCATAAGTGACAGGCGAGAAATCAATAAGAGAAAAGAATTGCAGCAGGCATTAAAAAGAACACCCAAAGAGAGTTCAGAGGCGAACTGGGGCTGCTTCTTGACCATCCGAAGCAACGCTTTCAAACATCAAATGATGGGACGCTTCTTTTCAGATCTAAAATTCTTCTTTGATTGCTTCACGAATCAATGTAGTAGATGTAGCGTTGATTAAAAGGTTGATAGGGATATTGGAAGCTATGGTGATTGGCAGATTGATGAAAGAAGTTCTAAGTATATGCTGATGAAACAAGACCTACTTGAACCTTTATAATTGCACCCTGTGACTCCAACAATGCACAACGTTTTAATAAGAGGGTCACTGTAATTCATCAAATGGACAAATATTAGCCAGCTATCGGAAGAAGCTACCAAGGCCAGAAACAAATACTTTAGAGTGTACCGTTCGAACTACTCCAGAAAGTTGAAGAGAGAAGTTTTCGACATAGATGTTCTGAACATGTTTCTTTTAAGCAGCGATTCATTTCTGATCTGGGCTGGACAAAGACCAAGTGAGATACTTTGTAGTAGCGAAACACTACAACTTCTTCAAGAGACGTCTGAGGTCGGTCCTTCTAATGAACATCAAAATGAGAATGATCAAAACAAAGAACAGAGCTCTAAGGAATAACATTAAAACCGTTATTCTATCCTAGGAGCTGGAAAACATGCATATCTATATTGTAATGCCACAACTTTGGCAAACTCTAAATGTAAACATGCATTATATGTATGTAGAAATGGGGGGTTAAAGACTCGGCAGTATGCTAGGGGTATGAAAACTAAAATGAAAAGACTCTGTGTTAAACAATCACAATTTATTGAAACACAATTATATTTACAAAGAAAATATTTACATATTAAAGAAAAGTTAGTTAGAGGGAATCGTCGTATTTTAGAGTTAACAATTGCTTATTGATCTAGAACTAAAGATATTAGTGAGAGAAAATGAAGAGCCGTTAGGCTTAAGCAGTGGCGAATCCAGGGGGGGGGGGCTATGGGGCTGCAGCCCCTCCCAGAGCTAAACCAGAATTCTTGATTTCATTTAAAATCACTTCAACTGTTTGTTCTTAATTTCCCTTTCTTTAAAAAATGATGAAAACATGACAACATTGCTTTCTGGCTTGACAGGCTCGAAAGTTTTCCTACTTTTCTAGTCATTCCACTTGTACTTGTAGCGAAGACACGGTCGAAAAATTTTTTGGTTACTTATTTCATTGTATCTTTTATTAAATTATAGAAAGTATTGTAGTGTTCTTTACTATTCTTATTGTCAGGCTAGCAAAGTCTGTAAAGTTAAAGTGTTTTGGTTTGCATAAGCCATGAGGTTTGACATTTGTCAAGACAATACAAAATTTTTATGACCTCAGCCCCTCCCAGACCCATATCCTGGATTCGCCACTGGGCTTAAGAAAAGCAGATACAAAGCCACGCCCGTCTTCTGATCTTGCTCCAGGCAGCGACACAGGTCTTGCGCTCTCGACTGTGCAGGAAGAATTGGTGGTCCCCGTTTGTCTGGAATGCACTTCGTTCGGTTTTCTCTTCAACTGTCCTTCGACGGTGTTTGGGCCGTTACGTGCTGCCATCTGGGTGTGCGGTTTTAGATTAAATTCGCAGAGGAGATAAAATTAGACGTAAATAATCCTCTCTCTCTCTCTATATATATATATATATACAGGGTGTTCATTAGTATTGTCGGGGAGTTTCCGCCTCACACTTAACTTTCGAATAAAAAATATTACGCAAAAGAGCTTCGATTACGTGTTAAACAAATTAGAACTAAAAAGAATTTTTTATTAATGATATTAAAAGATTAGTAATTTTGGCTGCCTTCGTGTCGTAAACACATCGAGACAGTCGATTTCAAGTGTTCTCCAGCATTTGTGGGGTAACATCTTGGATCGCAGTAACAATTCTGCGCTTCAGTTCATCAAGGAGGTCTTGTACACAATGTTCTTGACGAGCCCCAAACCAAATTTAGTTTCGAAAAACCACAATACGCATTGCTTTTCTTGCACGGTCGCCATTTTTATTTATGACGTCATAATTGCCAGACTACCAAATGCGCTAAGATCGCATTGTTGCCGTAAATTCTTTGAGTTGTAATTTACAGATACGTAATCAGTTTACGCTGTCTCTTATTCGAAAGTTATGGTAATCCATTAATATCAAACACTGCCTCTCAACAACAATACAGCACTTTGGCATTGATAACATCTTGACTTTCAACAAAATGAAAAAAAAAAAAAAGCATACACAAATGGCATTGAAAAGTTTTTAGAAACAAAATAAAAACAAAAGATACGCATTATTTGAATTTAGGAAAACAGTACGAGTACGTTAATCTAAAACAATATTAATAAATGCGACAAACCAGCATGCGAAAATATACGAGACAAAGAAACATTTTAAGACACTGCCGAAAATAATTATCAATTCAGTTAATGTAATATCTTCTCCGAGGAAGAACGCGATATATGACGTCACCTGTCTCGCGACGAAGGTACACAGGCAATGAGATTGTAACAATGCATGATGGGAGAGGATTAACAAATCATGAGGAAGCTGGCTTGCAAAAATTTATTTGAACTGATCAGGAAGAATTAATTAAAAAAAGAAGCAGGTTCAAGGTATTTTAACGGTTCTTACTTTAAATCCGACAGAAACGCTCGGTTATAAGCTGAAAAAAAAATGAAATTATAGATTTGTTAGAACGTTGATTATTTGAAATTTGAAAAAATCCTTGTAAAATTACCATAAAGTGACTATTTAAAAATTTTCTTAAAATTCAGTAGAAATTGCGTTGAAATTCGAACAAACCATTAGAACAAATTGTTTGTTCGATGAGATACGTGGTGCTCAACGATCATTATAAAGATGCAGCCGTAAACATTACCAAAAATATTTAAAAACAACACAAAACATTAATTTTCTAGATTAAATTTTTTTGAAATTCTGGCTTCGAGGTGCATTGAGTTCAATGACACGACTACCCTGTGTGCCAAATTTCATGGCTGTAAGTGCGATAGATTCGCTGGACATCACACACAAATAACATTGACTTTTACAGTATAGATATAGCATTAACCGTATTTATTAAAAATTTCATGTTAGTGAAACAAATCCTATCAACGTGCTTTCCTCTTATAAACGGTAAAGAGTTAAGTAAACTTTGTATTTTATATTTATATCAAAAAACATTCTTTTCTGTGTTTATAAGTTTATTTAAGTGTATTTATTAATATAATGTAAATCAAAAGTCAACAGCAATGATTTTAACTTTAAAAGGATTACAAGTATTTTTGGCCAAAGTTTTGCGACAAATACTCCACTGTGTGGCGTAGCGAACGGGGGGAAAGGGAGGTATTGATGCCCCGGGTGCCAGTCTTAGGCGGCGGCATCGAGACAAAACTTTAGCGCGATTTTCTCACTTTTTGAGCTAAATATGATGGGGAGGGGGTCGAAAAAATAATATCTCCTGGACATCATTTACCGTGATTACGATCGAGGGAGAGAAAATCTTATCATGCCCCGGGCACCACTTACTTTCGCTACGCTACTGTTCAAACGGTCGGTGTGGCGCGAAAGTTTGGAGAGTGAAATGCAAGTTCAAACTTCATAAATGGTTGTTCCTTTCATATACCAAAAGGATTTCGCATTCTTAGGCTGGGCGGAATTCCCATCTTTGTACAATACGAAAAAGTTACTTTTCTTGTAATCGTGACAATAACATTGAACACATTATTTTGTTCTGTTCCAAATACTCAAATCATAGGTCAATCCTCTGTGCAAAACTTAATTTTGATCTTCAATTGTGTCCATCTTTAAAAGCCTTTTTTCAAAACGCTGTTTCTGATAAACGGCATCTTAGGATTCTTCTTCAATCCCTGAAGTCTTTTGATATTTATTGAATGCATCCTTTTTGATATTTGTTGAGTGCATCCTTTTTGATATTTTGTTGAGTGCATCCTTTTTGATATTTTGTTGAGTGCATCCTTTTTGACATTTGTTGAGTGCATCCTTTTTGACATTTGTTGAGTGCATCCTTTTGGCATTAGGGGATAACGGCCTTTGTTGCTAAAAATCCCATCTCTTCACATTTCAATCAAAAGTTACTTTTCAAAAAGTAACATGCATTCTAAATATAATTAGTGAAAAACTCACCATTATTGCTCATGGGTTCTCTATCATTATTCGAACATTGCAGTGACAATGTTCGAATAATGATAGAGAACCCATGAACAATAAAAAAATAAATTACAATACAAAGATCTCAATGATTCGGCTAGATGCTAATTTTAGAGACGACAAGAAAGCTCAAGTCAAATAAGCATATTGCATTCACACGAGCTTCGAAATCAAAATGACGGGGTTTTTTTTCTAGTATTACCACTTGCATCGATGCTGAATGCTTGGATCGTTTTTTATATCCATCCTATATTTCAGAAAGAAGAAAACTTTAAAATATTTGTTCATTTGACGTTAATGCAGGTTTGAATCTATTTCACTAAAGATTAATACATCTCATAATATTATCTCAGAGAAAAAAATTAACTCGTATTTCCGACTAATTTCAAAATCTAGAATACTATAACCTTTTGATAATGGACGACATTTAATGGTAATTTTGTTTCATCTACTCTATGGTAAAAGGATAATTAAAATAGGTGTTCAGTGTGGCCTTTTTCTATTTCGGATATGAAAATGTTTGTGATTTTGAACATTTTTTAAAGCAGCAAATCCATTTTCAGGATCCAAAAGCACATTTAAATTTAATGATTTCGTTAGCTGTAAAAAATTAGCTACTTAAAACGTCAACAAGAGTACTGAGCGTAAATTTAAACTCTGTTCCCAATATCAATCTCCAGAATTTGATTTTCTAACCAGTTAAATTGTACTTAGAATTTAATATATTGATAGAGGATTATAATCTATTTTTATCTGCTGTTTTTATTCTAAATAATGTGTTAGGAGCATGATTACTATTTTCTTTTCCTGGACTTGCATCTAATTCGTAGGTTGCCAATGATGCGCTAAAACTGAAACTTAACAGTTTAATCCGAGAATACTCATGAATCGAATTATCGCAATTTTACTCTTATAAACTAAAATTGAATCATTACTTAGCTTTATAATTTGACGCAAAAATTACGTAGATTCCATAAACATATCAAGTATTCTACGCATTCTTAGATAAATGGAAACGACAGCCCCTTTCCAAAACAGGAGGGGGCATCTTATTAGACAACAAAGAAAATTATTCAGTTAACCGCTTAACTTAACAGCCCGAGAATACTCGTGCATCGAATTATCGAAATTTTAGTCTTATAAACTAAAATTGAATCATTAATTAGCTTTATAATTTGATGCAAAAATTACGTAGATTCCATAAACGTCTTAAGTATCCTATGCCTTCTTAGATAAATGAAAACGACAGCCCCTTTCCAAAACAGGAGGGGTCATCTTATTAGATAGCAAAGAAAACTATTTAGTTAAGTGATTAAATGACAAAAGAAGAAGATTATATTCTGACAAAGTGAAAAAAAAAAAAATAGCTTTTTTAAACTATAATTATTGAATATTTTTTATCTTTCTTTCTTTTTTTTTGTTGTAGTACCTTGTATGTTCTCAATGTTATACTTTTATTAATATACCTACGTTCCCATTTTCTTTAAAAAAAAGAAATTTCACATTTTTTTTTGTTTTACATTGTTTATATTTAATTCTATACTGTATGATTAGACATTAGCTTTGAAGACTATTATCTCCATCTCTAACAAAATTGCTCGTTACCTATAGCTTTGGTTGTTAATTTTAATTTTGTAATTTGTTTTTTAAAGTATTTTAAAAAAGTAAAGACTTTTATAAAACTTAAAAGATTGTTAGCAACAGTTTAATTTTCATTGTGTTTAAATAATTCTCATCTTATATTTAAAAACATAAATATTTTCTGTTTAAGTATATTTTTTAAATCGTTATATTCTGAAAATTTTATTCATGTTCAACGTTTAATTTGTTGTGTTCAATATATTTTATTAATAATAATTCTATTGCTTGAGTTACTTATTTGTTTCGGATAGAAAAATGTTTAAAGCATGTATTTATTCAGAGAAAATTCCATCAATTTTATATACTTACTAAACATTGCAAGAAAAGGTTAAAAAATGCGTTAGAAATAATTTTATTTCATATAATGGTAAAAAATAATATAGGTGGTTTAGAAAACACACATATATAACATATGCTAATGGTGTCGCCAAGGCAGAAATCTTGTATCATTACCCGATTGCCGTACCGAGTCCCGTCAAGTCGGGAAGGGATCGGTTACAGGCTGTATCAGGTACAAAAGTATCAAGTAAAAGTATCAGGTACAAACGAGTATCAGTATCAATCTGTACCTGATACATAACGCCGCCTGCGCACCCCCGGTACCTATAACCTAGATTATTACACCAGTTTGATTGGGTGCTACAGCAAAACCGGGTATTAACCCAACTCTATTAGAAAGCTCTCATGAGTTGCATTCATTTCCTCCCATTTTCATCCTCATAAGCCCCAACCTTTATGGAATTGGTGAAGGAAATGTCTGCTTTCATCTCGGGACAAACGGAATTTACCTCCGCCTTCCGGCTTGCAGAGAGGTATTTTATTAACATAATTTGCTGCTTACTTTAAAACAGCCTAAGAGCTATTCATCTTTTGTTAAAAATATCTAATTGTCGATATTTATATCAAACACTATTTTTCTAACTGTAACCACGTAGCGCTTTCTCTTAACACGTTAATCGCCGTACGAATTAAATATGATTCACATCTATTATCTAATTAGATGACCCCTTCTCTACTGTAGTTAAGACATAGCAGAGAAGGGGTCATCTGTTTAGATAGGTGATTTGAATCACGGACGTGAGTCGTGGCAGCGAACGTGTTAAAAATTATTTCATAAACCACATTTACATCATTACAACGTAGCCTACCTATTTTACGGCCTAATATTTAATGGAATTGAAGTTATGACACTAATTTAGGTACCGGTTCAAATTCAGCAACTCTCTTCTTGAAGAGTGGTTCCTAGAACCTCCGATTGTGGTTCTAGCAACCACACAGAAATTTTTACAAAGTTATGTCATGAGAACAGTGGCGAATCCAGGATTTGGATCTGGGGGTGGGGGTGAAGTATAAAAAGTTTTGTATCGTCGTGACGAATGTCGAATCTTATGGCTTATGTAAACCAAAACACTTTAACTTTCCTTACCTGACAATAAGAATCATAAAGAACATTACAATACTTTCGATAATTTAACAGAAAACACAATGAAATAACTAGCAAAACCATGTTTTTGAATGTGTCAACGCTGCAAATACGAGTGGAATGACTACAAAAGTGGGAAAACTTTCGAGCCTGTCAAAAACCAGGAAGAAATGTTTTCACATTTTTTAAAGGGAGATTAAGAAAAAACAGCTATAGTGATTTTAACTAAAATAAAGAATTCTGGTCTAGCTTTGGGGGGGGGTGCAGCCCGATAGCCACCCCCCTGGATTTGCCACTGCATGAGAACCATTGCAATAGGTAGCATTCCTAGAAGGTATCTACGAAAAACATAGGGAGTGGAAATGTCTGTTTTCTGCTGAGTGGCTGTCCATCATAGAGAGAAATCCGAACCACACAATTACCGAACCAGCTGAAAATGTCGCCCAATTTGTTTATATTAATTTATTATTTAAATTCAATTGTCAAAATCTTTTTCTAAGAAACGTTTCCTTATATCAAAAAAGTGAGAATCCAAAGCAGACTACACACAGAGAATCGTTTCAATTATTTCTTACGACTCTTTGGAAGCCCTAAAACAAGGGGTATATTCTGGTACCCCCAGTTGGGGTGTAATTTTTTTAAACCACTATTTAGATGCAACGTCTGCAAACGTGTTCAAATACCGTTGAGCCAAACGTTGTTATTTATATGCAAAACTTTGTTAGTATAATATGATACAACGCTATAAAAGTACTAAATAAACACATTAGCCTTTGAAAATCGCAGGATGCAGCTTGTTTAATTATATTAACGTCCCGTTTCGAAGCAACACGAGGGCTATTTTGGAACGGACCTCGTAATTTTGAACCGCGATCAGATGACAAGGACGACACCTGAACTGGCACTCTCTCTCCAAATTTCCGCGCCACACCAGCGGGAGCAGAGAATAGACTTGTTTCACTGCCCGCAACATTTAAAGCGGTTTGCCCTAGGCGCCAAGACTTTATTTTAAAGAAAAACTTGCAGCGCCAAGTACCAGATATCTCGTAGCTGGCAGTTTTGGTGCAGACGCTTACTACGAGATATCTCGTAGCTGGCAGTTTTGGTGCAGACGCTTAAAACGAGATATCTCGTAGTTGGCAATGAATGGGTTAAACCATGAGTAGCGCATGGTGTTTGTAGACCGCAATACTAGGGGCGAAAAAATTTTCACAGAATAATATGGAATCAAACGTTTCATAAAAACTTGTAAAATAACTTTCAAATTGGATTCTCTTTATTTAACCCTTAATTTCCCGAAGGCACTCGACTCTCTTGAAGGCGGCCCGCAATTAAATGTTTGGTTATTTCAGATCTGGCGCAATATATATTACTTAACAACTGCATGTATGGAAACAAAATTAATATCAATAAAAAAATATCTGGTTTTGGAAGTTGAGGAGAGAAGAAGGGGGCCAGAAACTTTTATTACCTAAGGGCCCTTATACGGTGTAGGGTTTTAGCTCAGTGATACTAAACTATGAAGGATTTCACCAGACACAGCAATATCAGGATATTAATTTTTAATTAAAGATTCTTGATTAATTGATTATATACAAGAATGTACAAATTAATACCGACATAAATCAATTCTGCTTAACTCAGGACGAGATAGCGTAAACAAAGTCAAAGCTAAATCTGGATTCAATCGCAGATTTGTTATGAATCTACTCGTATGTAAATTGAAAAGTTCTACTCAAGGCGAGTACAAAGTCCGATGGCCGGAAGAGCGATTTGAAGGATTAGACCGCTCAAATATTGACGTATAACCACTAACGAGTTATACCGATTACTGAAGAAGGTAAATTGCTGTGAAGTATGGCACGTTCACTTCGAGACGAATTCCTAAGAAATCCTCAGATGCTTTCCAGTTCGCGACGAGCCTTAATCAGTCAAAGGTTGGCTTAACGGTTGACGGGACAAGGCCCGATCCAACAGCTTCTCAGACCGAGAGCTGCCCTCAAAATTCTCGATCACGAGAATTTAAGCTCGAATCTCCAAGCGATCTCTCGATGATCTTCCCCTTCTCTCCAGAGTTCCAGTTTAAAAACACCTTTGACCCTGCCCTCCGAGGCGTGGTCGAAAAGGTTAAGTTTCTGGTAATTTGTCGGGGAATGAAACAGTTTCCCCCAATGACAAATCTCTGTCCTCTTTCCCGCATCGCTATTGGCATCAGCCACAACGTAATGCGTTTCTTCTTGGATGATCTTACAACGGTTAGCCAGCGTGGCGTTTCAACAAGCCCTTCGGGTGATGTAATCAGGATCAGTTATTACGACGCCGGCTCTCTTTCTTCTGGTGCCTTCAGCTAGCTATCTGGGGGGTCTCGTCAGACTTTCTTGTGAGAATTGGCTGCTGCTTCTTGAGACCTCACAACGGCTTAATCCGGCCCTGGTTGTGCCTATAGACATCAAGTCCCTCTGGCACGCCTTCTTTGTTACCAAGCAGGTGTGTAGTGCAGGAACGCGTCGGATCTCTGTTATGCATTTTATACGCTGTTGCTTATTTTTTTCACAAGAAATAAATAAGAAAAAATTATAAAATATCTCTTGAAAACAGAGCGATATTGGTCTTATCCTTACCCTCGAAAATATGATTGGTATTTCAAATTAATAAAAGTAATTCGCCGCTGAGGGAATATTTTCTATATTAATTGCCCATGTCATGATTTTATGTTGAAATGACTTACTTTTAGTGTAACTTGAACTTAACAAAAATTTTAAGTTTAGTGTAGTTTAGTTATGTTAACGTCCCGTTTTGAAGCAACACGAGGGCTATTTTGGGAAGTACGTCGTAATTTTGAACCGCGGTCAGATGACGCAGACGATACCTGTGCTGGCATCCCCTTTTCCAAATTTCCGTACAACACCAGCGGGAGGACACAAAATTTTAAAAACATTCTTTAAGATATTCATTATATTCATGTTTTGAATTACAGTATGCATTATTTTAATGTTTGATAACAAAATAATAATTGCAAAATATACATTGTTTCATTGATAATATTTATTATTTCACTTTCAAATACCTAGATAAAACAATTGTACATTTTAAATATTTAAAAAAAAATATTTTATTGTGAAGTCATCTGCTTATCCTCCGTTTCACCCGCTGAACTCCCACTCCACCCAAGTCAAAGCGTTCTGCTTAATTTACGGTTACACCACTCGTACCAAACCTGTCATAACTTGTATATTCCCGGTTCCTCCAGGGCCGTACAGACGGAGTGGCAAGATTGCCCCATCCCCAAGGGCACAGGCAGAGGTGAGTACAAAAACTTTTCCTAAATTTTTCGTATACGTCCTAACATGGGTGGGGAAAAAATACGCCAAGCGGATGCAACTCGTGCCATTCCATAACACCGGTGGGGGAAAACGCGCGAAGCGATCGCGCCATTTTTTTTTGCATCGTAAAATGGTGAAGAAACGGAATATGCAATTTGAACGCCTTTTTTACAACCGATGGAAACCAAAATTGGACAAAGATCTACAATTAAGGTTAGAAGACCATATACCAAGTTTCATTTATCTAAGGAGGATAATCGTGTCCACAAGCATGCGATTATACAGACCGACAGACAGTTAACCCTTTGACGGATTTATTCCAAAATTAGATAAGGACCTACATTCATGATGATAAAACTGTGTACCAAATTTTATCTATCTAGATATTTAAATTTTTGAGCTATCGTTACATGAATACGGACAGACAGCCAGTCAGACTTTCCCTACACGGATTTCGTATAAAATTGGATAGAAATCTACGAATCTTGTGTAAAAATCACATACTAAATTTCATCCCTCTAGCTCTAACCGTTTTCATTTACCTTGTTCACAGATAAACAGAACGCCGCCCCATGTCCCCGTACCTGATGTTATAATGGCAACTGAACCGGTTGAATGGATGGGACTCGCAGATAGACAGACATATATTCCAAAATTGTATCTTTCGGACTCGGGTCTAAAACGTGGAGATTCGTCAAAATCTCGAGTTCGGAGTTTTTGACGATTACAGTACTTTCTCTTTGAGTACGAGAAAGTAAAAAGAAGGTTGAAGAGTTAGATTGGTACGACTCTTGCGTAAATAAACCAGCGGGAGTGTTCTCCCCTAAACTTTCTCGTATGCTTCCCCAAAAAGGTGCCGTTTCCCCTTCCCCCGCGTGGCTAAAAAAATCGGACGTACTGTTACCCAGAATCCAATGATTACCAGAAGGTTTTTCATTATAGTGATTGAAAAATATCTGGGTAAAGAATCAAATTCAAAAAGATGCGTACCGATTTTCCGCTCTTGCCGGCTCAAGGACAAACTGACGTAATTTGCTCCATAGCTTTCGCGTGCACAGAAGATTGCTTCCAGTACGCATGAGCTTGGAGACAGCGGATTCTTTTCAAAAGTAAATTATACAGACCGACAGACAGTCAAGCCTTTGACGGATTTGGCCCAAAATTTTATACGGACCTACATTCATGGCGATAAAACTGTGTACCAAATTTTATCCATCTAGCTATTCAAGATTTTGAGTTATAGTGTTCACATGACCGCGGACAGACAGACAGGCAGACTTTCCGTAGACGGATTTTGTCCAAAATTTGACAGAAACCTACAAATTATGTGTAAATATCACATACCAAATTTCATCCCCGTAGCTCGAATAGTTTTCGAGTTATCGTGTTCATAGACATACATAATTCCAAAATTGTGTTTTTCGGACTCAGGGAGGTCTAAAACGTGGAGATTCGTCAAAATCTCGAGTTCGAATATTTTGACGATTACAATACTTTCTCTTTGTACACTTCGAATAAGAGAAAGTAAAAATTACAGGATGTTAGTTTTTCCAGGGGAGGGATGAAAAGTTAGCAAAAATGCAGCACTGAAGAGCGGGGCGCAACTTCCCAGATAGCACGTAAGTTTGCAGCAAGTTTGATTTTGACTTGTCATGGCAAAATTTGATGCGTCAAACTTGAATCGAACTTGTAGCAAGTTCGATGTGACAAGTAGCGCCACCTCTTGTAAATCAAACTTGCACAAGTATGCAAAAAAGCTTCCTGCAAAGATAGCACAAAAAGAGATAATTATCTTTGTCTCCTGTTTAAAAAACATCCGATTTTAATAGCATCTCCTAGACCGTAATCTTTTTATTAATTCAATAAATCAATGATAATTTGTAAATAACTTTTTTTATAAAAAAATTTTTGAAGCATTTCCATCTTTTTTATAAATATATCACCTTCACTTTAAAGAAAAACTATATCGCCTTTTTCTTTTTTTTATTTTTTTTGAAATTTTAACGTTTATAAACAAAATTAAATCTATAAAACAGTTAGTTTGTGAAAATAATAACTAGACATTTTGTCCCATTTTAAAGTAATTATTTTGAACTCTAATTTCATAATTTATTCTACTAGCAAAACGTAGTTATTAGCGAAAATCGCTCTCTTTGACTTCAAATCTATTACTCCAAAAATTAATGAAAACCGAAAATAGTTTAAAATAAATCGTATAAGAATCGCATCGAACGATGTTTTAGGAAATCTATCCTCCTCTCAGAGTTCAGCTGGTCAACGGTTATCCCCGCTTCCGGAACCGGGAGGTCGCGAGTTCTATCCTAGGCCGGTTCGTGTTCTGTTTTTTGCTATAATTTGCAAGTAGTTTGACACGGCAAACCGCCGTGTTCGTTTCACGCAGGACTCGGAGCTTTCGGTGCCAACTTGCTGCAAGCTGCTATCGCACTTGTCATGACAAATTTGTGGCAAACTTGCACTCTTGTCATGACAAATTTGTGGCAAGCTTGCTGCAAACTAAAATTGCTATCTGGGTTGGCTCTTCTGACAGGGTCGCCTTTGTACGGCCCTGCCTTCCTCTAATGCAGGGGTTCCCAACCCTGAGGGTACGCGAAGGACCAGTTGGGTGTACGCGAAATAAAAGTTCGTAATGGCGGAAACAAGAAAACAGAGAATTTAGTTTCTCCAAGTTCGCGTGGAAAGTAAATGCTAAAGCCTACTTTCGAAATAAGAAAGATAAAGGAAACCTGGCAATTGATTGATTCCCAGTTCCAGACATGACGTTACATGCCTTCATTTGAACCCAATTTTATAAAATTCAGCCCCGTGAGACAAGCTCAAGAATTACATTAAAATTTTCCTCCACTTGAATAGTCGGTTATCACAATGAATAATTTTTATTATCCTTATCAGTTAGTGCGAAATTAATACAATACTGGTTTCATTTGTTTTGGCGTTGAACTAACACTACTTTAAAAATGGAATAAATTGTAAAATAAAAAAAAAAGTCTTGTAAACAGGGGTGGCGCCAGAGGGGGGACCGGGGCCCCCTGTCGGGGATGCTGTCCCCCCCTCCCCAGTCGGGGAAAATTTTTGTTGAATACCCTGCTGTACGGGGTATTCAACTAGTTAATAAATAAATATCTGGTGAAAATTTGAAACCAATTTTATTAAACTCGCCCGGGCGGGGGGGGGGGCGGGCCCCCCCCCCGTCGGGGAGACCGTGCCACCCGTTGGGCAAACTCTAACGCCACTCCTGCTTGTAAATGTTATAAATTCGCGTCATTAAACTCTTAATCTGACCTAAGCCATTAACGTTACTAATAAAAAAAAATCTTTGCATTGGCAGATGGTTGTGTGTGCATATGACAGTAAGGGGTACGCGTAAATAAAAATACGAATCAAAGGGTGCGTGAGGGAAAAAGGGTTGGGAACCCCTGCTCTAATGTTATCCATTTTATTCATTAGAGGTTATATATAGATCTAACTAGTGACCGGAAGTGCCGCCCTATTTTTTCGATGTAAAGTGAGCTGTTTAGTTTCAGTTTTGATAAGATAATATTCCCAGTATTTTTATTTCCAATGTGAACGGAAGTCGGTGCCGTTTCTTATGTTTAAGTTTACAGATAAGATTTCTAAATATAAAAATTGCAGGAATTGTCTTCGTTATAAGTTTTTGTAGACGAAGCATAAATAATTTATTACTATAGCATCCCTGTCCCTACACAATAGAACTGAGAATTAGAAGGCAAGTTTGGCGGTAAGTGAATTAATAATGAATGAGACGTTCTATAAATGACTAACTAAGGATTCAATTTTTTTTTATGTGTCCCCCACCGTTTCTTTTTCTACAAATATTGTCACTAACTTTCCCCAAAACGTAAATCTCCTTTAAATTCTTTTTTGTTGAATTAAAACTTTCAAATCCTTTTTATTACCTTAAAAAAATATGGTTTTAATGATAAAGCCAGAATTTTGGAAAAATTTCTTTTAAACATATACCATACAATAACTGATACAAGAATGTACAATTATACTATACAGAATTAACCCCGCTTTGCTTATTAAAAACTAGCAGTACGCGCACGGCGTTGTTCGTGGAATCAGGACTTCAACAAAATAAATAAAAAACGCCCACAAATGACATGAAAAAGGTCTGAAAACAAAACAAGATACGTATTGATTTTCCCGCTTATTTTTCTTCGCGATAATGACATTTCAACCGTAAGAACAATGCAGAGTACGTTAATCCGAAACAATATTAAAAAATTTCAACGTGAAAATGATTATTATACAGCAAGCAAAATTTAAAATCGAATCCGAAAATAATAATCAAAGTCATTCAATTGAAGGTTATGATGTCACCTGCCCCGTCAGCCAATCAAATTGTCAGCAACGTTCCGGAGAACTGTCGCAAGAGGAAGCTCGCTAGAAGAAAAATATCTATCAAAAAAACTGACCAGGAAAAAAAATAATTAAAAAAAAAGCGGGAAAAGATATTTTAACCGTTCTTGTTCTAAATCCGACAGAACCGTTCCAGTTATAAGCTGAAAACACTGGAAAATAATAGTGTTATTAGAACGTTGGATGCATCCAATTCAAAAACAAAAATAAAATTTCGATGGCAAAACTGACTATTTTTTAAAAATTTCTCAAAATTCAGTAAATTAAGTTAGAAATTCAAAACTAATTTCATTAGAACGGAAATCGTGTGCTCTTTCCGATGGTGTATCTATTTTTTTCGTACAATTATTCAAAACCATTCTATTGAGAAATCAGTGCGAAAAATCAACCAAAACATTAAATAAAAAATTTTCTAGATTAAATTTTAAAATTCCGGCTTCGAGGTGCATTGAGTCAACATTAAGACTACCCGTGTGCCAAATTTCAAGGCTGTAAGTGCGATAGACTCTTCTGGACATCGCACGCACATACAAACATTGCCTTTTGTAAGTATAAAGGTAAAAATCTTTAGAGCGAGCAGAAATGTTGCCAAAAATATATATTTAAAAAAAAAAGGGAATGCAAGAACAATTTTTTTCGATGTTTAATAAATTAAAACACGGAAGCAAAATATTTCGTCTCGTGAATCGTTTGCTGAAGAAACACTTCCGAAAAGTTAAAAAGGAAATTACGAAGCAGCTTAAAACTACTCTTATTAGAACGGGGATACTCTTGACTTTACAATGATATAAAAATTACGGTTCTCCGATGAGAATATATGTAGAAAATTCGCGAAAATAGGCAAAAACCCCCACCTAACTTAAATAAATAAAAATCCAATTCGAATTTTAAAATAATTTTTACGGCGTTAGGCTCCGAACTGTGCTAATCCACCACTGTGGTCCCGGTAAGTCAAACAGTTTGGACGCATACAGGAAAGAAAAAAAAACCCTAACAAACAGGCAGTGGAGTCGACTGGATGGCAAAATTGTATAGACACCTAAAAGTGTCCCGGAGTATGGGGGTAGACAACAAAATTTAGTTAGCCTTCTCAGATACTCTTGATTTCTTTTTTTTGAATTCCTAGTTTTACGCAGCTAAAATGAAATAAGAATTTATTTTTTTCCGCAAAAAGTGTGTGTGCGGAGAGGGCGGGCGATTGCCCCCCCTCCCCCCAGTCGCGGACATTGAGGTGGGCGACAGAAAAATGTGAACACATCAGGATTTGCACATTTTTTCAAATATCTCCCGAAAGGCAGGATGGATTTTCTTTCAACTTTCGCCCATGTAAAGAATACGCTTGAACTCGCATTTTACAGTGAAGATTCGGTCACGAGGGCATTTAGGGGACCTACAGAAATTGACAAAGAAGAAAATGATTTAAGACCCGTTTAACCAGAAAGCTGAAAATGATTTGCAACTTTCATCAATGGTTTTGCTTGAAGTGCGTAATATTTACGTGCATTTTCGTAAAAATAACGCGAATATTCGGGAAGATACAAAGTTTTTTTTTAAATCCCAAACTTTCCAGCATGCTTTCTGCTTATAACAAGCTTTCAATGAAATTATACGAAATATACAGAATACTCGACAATATGTTAGAGAAGCATAGTATTAAAATTTGAAGTAAATAATTTGAATACGAGAGGAAATACTTAAAGTAATTTTTTTTACTGTAGATATGCGAAAAATGCAAAGTAAAATTTTTTCATAACTTCGAAAGCCAGCTATATAACGCAACTTACCTTAAAAACTCCAGTTAAATACCATTAAGATTCAGAAAGATATCGGCATTGCAGTAAGGTGAATTTCGGTTGCACTCCAAGTGAAGCTAAATGATGAGGGTTCTTGCACAAATTGATTTTTTTTAAACGTGAATCTTTGAACATAAATACTGAATTTTATGAACAGACTCTTAAGCGAGTACCTAACTCTTAAATTCCAAACCATACGAACTAAAGCCATGAGACCCACTATAAGTTTACCATGCACTAGATCCACATGAGGGATCTTTGGGGATCGAACCCATGATACACTCTCGAGAGTTGCAATATCATAGGAATAAATCGTTTCATCAATAAAAAAACTTCAAGAAGAAATTGACATGATTAAAATATACTTGGATTCTGCTTCTCGTTTTGTAAGTTATGTGAATATTTAAAAGAAAAATCCGAATAAGATCATAATTTATTTTTTGTTGATTTCATTGCATCTTCCATAGTAATTTTTTTCAAATCTGTGCATTATAATTAAAAGTGTTATTTTGAAAATAAAGTAATTCAAGATTATCAAGAAAAACAAAGAAAGCTATCAAACTTTAGGTACTGTGTAATAAAATTTACAGACATTCGGCTAACAAAATATTGACTACAAATGTTAAGATAAACAAAAACAAAAAGTTTAGAAACATAAACTTTATTGTTAAACAATTCATTACAAAGCACAATCGATCAAAATTTAATAATTAATAAAAATATAGATCGCATTAAATTTAGAAAATACATCAATATGAAAATAGAGCGATTCATAATTCAACATGCAAACTATAGGCTGGACATTCACGACTGCTCCACGCCATGCAAATTTGGCAGCTCCACGGCCAAAATCAGTCATCAATGTGAAAAACTGCTCAAAATTTGAGTGGAAGGTTGGACATCCAACTGTTCCGGGTATCCATCACTCTATTTGGACTGCAGGGGCCACGAATCAACACCGGCAGGAATTGATGCATGCGGTTCACCAAGGAAATCGAAGAAGGCAGGGTTGGAGTGATTGGATTTGCGTTACGTGGAACAGCTGTATATGACCTGTCTAAATGCATGAGCTGAAAAATGGAATGGTATGGAGTGCTCATGAATGATCGGCTTTAGAGAAGTAGGAAACACAAAAACGATCAAAATCAGAAAAGTAAGACTGAAAATACCAATCAAATGAGCTACCGCCAGTTCATCAGCATTGTTCATGGATTTTAGCACTGGTCTTTTAAATTTTCGACAGCTTATGGACAACATGCAACAGTTCATGAAAGCTACAAAGGCAGACATGCCAATATCATCACAAGAATCTCCATTGCTGTTGCAAATGTCAGGTATTTTCAAAAGGGTCTGCCAATCCATGTGTTACTACTGTGAAGCATACATAACTGTGAATGCTAAAACCTAAGCCGTTATAAAATTGAAAGTGTGGACGTTCTGTCCAAACGTAAAGTATTGCCAATTAAGAACTTCCACCATCGTTGGCTTGTTGTTCTTGCATTTTTAAATATCCTCTAGCTCAACTGGGTGGCATTTCCAGTCATATATTCCCATGTGATTTTGGCTGTATAGTTTTTCTGTTTTCTACCTCTCCTAATAGATTGATTGATCGATTTATTTTTTGACTTTCTGTTAGTTATACAGGGTGATACAAAATTCATCATACAATCTTTTTGTGGCTTATAAATTAGTCAAATAAAATATATTTTTGTTTTTGCACAAAAGGAGGGAGAAAAAAGTTGATTTTATTGGAAAAGTGAAGCTTTACTTTTCAATGAAAATATAATCTTTAATTTATGATTTTTCATAATTTCCCCTCCGACTGTATGCAGTATATACATTTATTTATAAAATCTCGAATAAAAGATTTACTTGAATTTTTACATTTTATTTTATTTTGTGTGATAGATATGTAGTATTTGGCAGCACCAGTCAAGCACAGCATTGTCGTCTAAAAACTAAAAAAAACAACAGAGAGCTAAAAAATAGAAGCTATTTCATGAGCTCTGTTATCTCTATAACAAGTAACAATATCACAGATTCAAGAAACACTTACATACAGAATTAGAATACACCAACACCATATGATTCAAGTTTATTTTACACATAATCCTTAGAAATAAATCTGAATTACTTTCGTTCTTGAAAATATACGGATGTTCGATGTTGAAAGAAGGCCGTAATAAATAAATTAAGAAGAGGCAGCAAATTAACTTAGAGAGCAATAAATAACATTAATTAATAAATACATAAATTTATACTACAGAAAAAGGGATGTATAATATTTCCATCTGGAATCTAAAGAATCTGGGGGAAAAACATTCTAACAAATTAAGAATGACTGAAAAACAACATTAGATTATTACTTTTGATAATATGTCCAATCAAATATCAGGAAATACTATAAACAAAGCATGTTTAGAAAGCACCATTTTTGGTATTAAAAATAAAGTTAGTGCGTGACAAAAATCAGTAAATTATTTTTTTGTCAAAAATATAGAGGTCCAAACAAAATTATAAAAGCATAAGGCACTGATCGAAATATTCTAAGTCAACCGAAATTTTAATGACATTAATAATACATTTTAATTTTTAATGAAATGTTCAAGAAAATTCTTTCTAACGATATTTATTGTGGATTCATTTCTTTATCCTATTGTTTTCAGCACCTCACGCTGTTACAGTTTCGTTTTGATATAAACACTTTTGATTAAAAGATTTTTTTTTATATTTTTTAGTTCACTAATAAAAGCTTTCTTTGTATTATTTCCTACTTTTTGTCTTTATCATATTTCAAACTACTGAATTATAAATATAAAAGAATTTAAAAATAAAATTTTTACTCATATTCACAATCAAATTGCATCACTCATATGGAATCAAAATCTAATTAAAAATCAACTAACAATTAAGTTCTGGAAATATTAAAATGCAGTCATCGGGAACACGCAACTGTACAAAATTTCAGAACTCTAGTACATGAAGAAATAAGAGAGAAATTGATTACAAAATTCCTGCATATTTTGAAACAACTCAAGTCAACTAAAAACGTAATACACACAATTTTAACAGAATATCATTTTTTACATGAAAGAGTATGTTTTTAGAATACTTTAGAAAATATAATACTTTTTACATATTCTTCATTATTAAGTGCCTTTTTCAATCCTTCCTCAAAGAATGGTGTACAGTGGTGTAGTCGCAAAATAAGCAGTGCTGGCATGCTCTAATCTGGATGATAAAAATCGTGAAGCACAAAGCACGTTTTCACAATTTTTTTTTTAAAAATTTCTTGTGCAATAAAGCGTTCCGGCTCCACTACACCCCTGATGATGACGTCCATGAAGATAATCACTGTTGCAGAGGTGTCGTTTCTTTTTTGAGAAAAATACCGTCTAGTGGCGAGGCATTGGTTTCTCACATCAATTCAAAATTCAAACAATAGTTAGTTTACAGAATTACGTCTCTGAACAAAAGCCGAGAATTCTAACAAGAATAATCACAAAGGAGTCATATTGATTCACTTCTTGAAGAATGCCGAAACTGTAAATGCTTTCAATTATTTTGTAACTCTCCAAAAAGTTCTTTTGCAGCATAAAAGAAAAGGAAATGCATGTATCCTCAGTCCTGAAATTTTATGGTTTCATAACAAAACTAAATTGCACGTTGCAAGCGATACACGGAAGAATGGACAGTTCAATCATCCATCTTACAATTCTGATTTGGCACCGAGTGATAACCACTTATTTCTCCATCTCGAGTGGTTCTTTAACAGGCAGCATTACGAGGACAACATCGAAAATGCCGTGTATCAGAGATTATTTTCATGAGTAAGGGCGATCTTTGAGGAAGAAATAAAAAAAAATAAATACTAATAATGAGGTTATGAAAAGTATCTTTATTAGACAGGAGTTATGTAGAAAAGTATTTTAAGCTCTGTTCTTTCACATAATAACATTTTTTTTTGTTAAGAGTTATGTCTATGTTTTAGCACCAAAATAGTATTACTTTTGGACACACTTCATATATATATACATTATATTAAATTAAATGTGAAAAAGAGCATTCCAAATTTAGAATTTCAAGATAATGCTTTCAACAATTATCTTTTAACGAGATATTTTCAGTACCAATGATTAAAATCTTTATGTACACACTACCTAACTCCATCCCAACACGAGACAAGAAGAAACTTACTTGCTTTTCACAAGTGGTGTAACTCATAACGTGTGCTGGTAAGATATACAGATATTTTTAAACTTTTGCAAAAATAATTAAGATGAAATTAAGTGTCTCGTCCTATAAAGAGCAAAAATATATTTAAGGCTGCCTTTAATGTAAGGATGAATTAGATTATTAAGTAATTTCAGGACTTTTTTAAGTCAAAAAAATCCTTGAAGGGTTCTGAAAGAAGGAGCTGCCAGGAAATACTTTCACTTCTTGAATTATATTGACCAATGCATTATTTTACGACAAATCCCATGCACTTGGAATATATCTCATTATTTTATTCCAGAATGCTAACTTAATTTTTCAGTAGGAGTTTCTTAACTAAAAAATGACTAGTCCTTGAAAATTAGACAAATAAATAACATACGAAGACACTTCATAAGTAGAAAAACAAACACCACTGTCTCACATTCAAACAGCATAATACTAAATTCACTATGGAAAGCTCTTTAAGTATCAAAAATGTTCATTGAATTACTTTCGTTACTCAATAAAAATTTGTCTCAACACTGGGTACATCACAAAAATGTAAAAAGCATTTTAAAATGTCATTAAATTATCACACGATTCTAATCTGTATTACAAGTAAGAAAGAAGGAAAACATCAGAAGTCACGTAACAAAACACTGGGGAAAAGTTCATTTAGAAACATACACAAACAATTAATTGATGAATTGCAACCCAAAAATATGAACTTTTTTTTTTGTTAAGTATAATTTTAGTTTTTAAGTAGCTATTTTGGCCTCTACTGCAGAAGAGAGCAATAATTTCTTTTCACGCTTTTTCTTTTTAAGTTTTATCATTTGCTGAACTTGCCACCACGGCATACGGCCTTTAACCGGTTTTGTTACAGACAATCCGATACTTTTCTGTGCATTTTCAGATTTTTTTCTTTTCCTTCTCCTGTTTCTTTTAGCACTTTTAGAACTAACAAGGCTTGAAGTTTCTGTCTTGGAGCACTCTTCTGCTTCTGCTTTCTGTTCAACAGAGTTCTTGCCCAAAGGCTGTTGATTCTGTACTACTGATGTTATCTTCTCTGTAGCAGATGGCTTCTGTAAAGCAGATTTTGTACTTGCAGAGTGTTTTGTTTCACAGTTTTTTCCACTCTGAATACCTTCGGAATTTTCAACATGGAAGTTCCTTTTGTCATTAGGCTGCTCAACTTGAACAGGTTTCTTTGCTTCTTCCGGACGGTGAGAACTTTTTCTCAACAGGTTCTGTCCGTCTAAAGGCAATTCCATGAAATCAGAGTCAGAATCTGAAACGATCTTATGTTTTGTTTTTGTAGCAACACATTTTTTATCACTTAGAACAGCATCACTGGTTTCAGTATCAGCATAATAAGAGCATTTTGATAAAACATCAGAGGAGACACTTGATAATGTCAGAGTGGAAGCATATAATTCTTTCTGTAAAACAGATTTTGAAACATAAACTAAGCGCAATAAATATATATTCACATATGCATTTTACATTAATAGCAGGAAGAAATTCGGGGTACCAATTCAGCAATAAGTCCTCCATTGCAACTTCTTCTTTAGTAATTTAAGCCCACACATCATCTAAGCTGAATCTGATGTCAATTTGTACACTTTAAACATCCTCTCCACACCAGCCATGATAAGACAAGATACATCTGGTCTCTTTAAGTTTTGTGATCAATAAGAGAGAATTAGTATTTTTGAGATGGTTTGAGAGAATTGTAGAGAGATTGAAAAGGTAAATGCTATTTTGAAATAAGGAAGAGGTGATTTTTAAAATCACAGTTGAGAAGAGGCTTTATTTGATGAATATATATAATTTTTAATCACTAAACAAGATATGATATAACTCAACTTCTAAATATCAATATATTATAAATGATGCTCAGTCTGAATGCGATTTCTTTTCTCTGTTTAGATGTGTGGAGCTTTGGAATTTTCTTTAACCCACATCTATATAAAATTAATTTTTTTATCGTATGAAGGGGAGGGGGATAAAAATTGGATTTTGCACAACAACAAACTGGTAGAACAGCATAGTTAATTTTTGCAGGAAGTTTCACTGTAAGATGGACCAAGCCTATCTCTAGAATGAAAATTTGGATAATTCAAATTTAGTTGGCATTGAATTCTAAATGAGTTGAATTAAAGCATCAGGAATATGTCGAAGCTATATAGATACAATGATTTATTTAAGGATGTAATACAAAATAATGAACCAGTGAGACAAGAAAATGATTATAGCAATTGTAATTATAAAATACTGTTACAAAGCTTTAAAGCCGTTTCCCTGAGATGCTAATCTTGGTGACGAGGACGGGATTCGAACCCACGCGGGCAAAGCCCAATGGATTTTCTAGAAGGACCTCGAACTTTCAACCTTTTTCTACCGGCTTCACGAACTTTCTGGAGATTACGTCACTTCCTACGTAATGAAGTCACTTCCTGTTGAAAAAGTATAAAAGCAAGCTCTCAAACCAAGAAGAGGAGTTGGATTTTGATCAGCAAGCAAGCTGGTGAGCTAACAAGAAGTCTTTGAGTGCCGTGCTGAGATTTTAATGGTAATCTCTGTTGTGAATTCTTACAAGTGCTGTTTTAATACTTGTGCTACATTTCTTTGCTTAGAATATTTGCAAAATAAAGAGCTTTACTTTTTTAATCCTGCTTATTGGACTGCATTCACGTACACCCACAAGTCGATTTTGTCACATTTATGAAGAAAAACAGGCATCGAGAATAATTTGGTGTCTTATTGTCAAGCAATAATATCAACAAAAACTATTTTTGAGCTAATGTATTGTAGGTGCATGAAAAGCAAAGTCCCATAAAATCCAACAGTTATAAGTTTGATTCAGTTAAAAACTAGATTCCGATTTAATAACTGAAGTAGAGTTACAGCTATATGATATTAAAGTACATTATTTAAAAACAATTTTTGTATATAGTGTTGTTTGACATTAAGCTCACAAATTATTCTTAGCTTGACTTATTTACAAACTGAATGTTGGAGAAGAAATGAAGTTTGGGAAGAAATCAGAATTCATATTTGAAGATGTCCCAGATGATAGAAAAATTGATTTATTACTGGAATTGACGAATTAGGAAGAGTCACAAAACAAAAGAGTAGACGAATATCTTACAAGAGCTCAAGGACTATCTTGCCTAGTAAACAAACTGCATGAAACAGTAATTGAAAGTGGACCTATTGGATGTATAACTGAATAACTTATGCAAAATATAAAACAATTACTTTAGCTTTTTCTGCCAACAGAAGTATAACACTTTTTTTTTTATATCTGTGACAAGCTCTGTTGAATTTTGAGGAAAAAAAAATGCGAACAGAAAGAAATGAAGAACTGAAAATTAGGAGATTCCACATACATAAAAATTCATGTTAAAGTTACATTATGTCTGCAAAAAACCTTGAACTTTGCTAAAACATCGTTGCAGTGGAAAAAACAATTAAAATGTTAAAAATTACCAAATAACAAAAAATTAAGGAATACCTAACTTTATTTTAAAAAAATCTATAAAAAAATGTAAAAATAAACATTTCAAAGGAAAATTCTACTACAATACAATTTACAACCAGATTCGGGCCCCGCGCCCCCCGTGAAAGTCTTGAAGGAAAGAAACCTCTTGGCTGTTGGTGAAGCAGAAATTTGTACGAAATATTATTTACTAAAGCAATTGGAACTAACTATTTGGACTGTTCTGACACAGTTCAGTCATTGGAGTTTATTCAGACTTAAATTCCAACCAAATTGATGCAAAAACAGAAGTTTTGAAAGGTAAAGATTCTGAAATTTATATTCATTAACCTGAGGGCTTTTCTACAAGTGATAAATTGGTGTGCAATCTCAAAAAATCAATAATCAAGCATGTAACCTGACCTGAAGCTATGTAATGTTATGAAGATGAATTGGAGATATAAAATGCCTTCATGTTCAGAAGAAGGAAAGGAAATCTGATGAAAAAGTAGCACCGGTTAAGACGACAAATTTGAACACCCATAATGCAATTGTCAACCCTATCCTGATTAAGAATAAAGAGCAGCCAGAGGACCATGAGCAAATAATAGATTCCAAAGAAAATGGCAAGTTCATAAGACTTTATTGAAACACCTGATGAATGCAGGATAACTACCAAATACTTGGACAACAAGAAATTTCAATATTACCAAATATCAGAGAAAGCAGTTAAGCTGGTCAAAATAGTAATAGAAGAGCTTGTATTCTCTGGACACCATTATGAAGGGATAAAGTCTGAATCGGGACACCAGATGGACATAGTAATTTAACTCAAACTATCTCTCTCTCTATAAATATAAAACACCAAAGTATATTCCACAAACAAGGGGTTAATTTCTCTTTTGCCAACGGTAACATTCGGTTTGTTTATGAAATAAAACCGGTAGCCTTCTCCATGTTAGGCGTAACTTCATAGGTTTGCTACTATACTGGTTTTAAACAGCTTTTCCTTGAAACAAAATGAGCTTACGATGCAAAGTTCACAATATTTCTTAAAATATAATATTAGTTAGAAATGAAGCAGATAGAGTCAGGTGAGGCAGAGAATGTTCAGATCAATGTCAAAATAGTTTAAGTCAGCAAAGGGAAAATAATGTTAATCACGTCATTGTAACATTGGTGAACATCACGGAACTTACTATTGTGAACATAGTACATTGGCTACTTTTGCGTTATATGCACACCACTAGGTATTTTCTTTGTCTTGGCGAGTGCTGAATCAACCGGTTTGGCTCAGTTTCCCTCTTGACAAAAGCTGATGCACAGCCTATTTTTGGCAAACTGAAGCGTCAGGAGCCCGAATGGCCGAAAATGTATGGTGTGCATTTAACGGACTGCAGATGCTCTGCACGGGATCAGCTAGTTTAAAAGTAAAGCTCCACTATCTTTTAGATTCACTTATTTCTGTGAAAAACTCTGCAAGAATTTTATCAATTTGACATACTTCTCTATAAGATTATAAGGGTGGAAATGTTGGAAAACTTACAACCAAATGTATCAACTATCAGCTTTTCTACCATTGCACAAAACAGTGTAGGCTGTCATCCAAATGTGCATAATGTACAGGTGACAATGACAAGCTAAAATGTGACAAAAACGAAAACAAGACTTTACAACAAAATGCACCAATTATGGAGGCTCTCCTCATCACCAATTACACAGGGTGTTCCAAATTTATTACAGCAGCCACTATTAGACTAATCCAAGAGACAGCTTCATATCCCTGTTTAACAAGAGTCAAGTTCTACAAGCTAGCATTTCTAATCTCCCAGGGAACAGTGCATGCAACATGCACAATAAAGGAAAGTAATGCACCTAAAGTGAGGGTGACAAGAAATTACTAATGGCAGAAGTCTTAAGAAGCTTCTACCTTTTAGAGCTTATTTTAATGGATTGGTTTTCCAAAAATGTAAATGTTACACAATAGCCAACCCTTATGAAAGGCTGATTTTGCTTGAAATGGAGGGTGGCCACTATATTGAGGTCTCATTCTACTAGAAATATCATTAAGCTAATGACACAATTAACAGAAAAAGAAAATATAGTTCATACCCAAGTTCAAATAGTTCACACCCAAGAAAGCCATCAGAGAACCCAACTCCAATAAAAAATGATTAGGAGCATAGGTATAGTTGTATTCTCATGGATTGGTCTATTGGGATAAGTTGCATCCATTGCAGAGTTTGTTCACAAACATACCCTAGGAATTATCCTCTTACAAGGAAACCAATTAACACCGTTGGCCAAAGTCTACTATCCCAATTACATCCTCTACTCCAATTGAAATCCAGCCAGCTACTGGATTCTAATTTAATCCACACACTCAACCATCTCTTTTTAAAGTCACCTATGGTAGTTGCAAGCCTCCATTCTTTGCCACCCACCAATTTCATTTCCGCTAATAACAACCAGTAAGGTCTTTAAACTCTGCAATAGATATGGAAAACATAACTGAATAATGCATAAAATGATGTCTGGCACTGTAGATTTCTAGACTGATTTGGCTGACAAATCAAATTCTTTGCAGATGCACTTGACCTAAGGATTATAGCACCGGATCACTAACCCTTTACACCTCTAACAGAGAAGAATAAGCAGATTTGGCCATAACCAGAGAAGTTCCAGATTTGCAAACAGAAGATTGGACAAATTATCATATTATCACTTACCCATTAGTTCAATACTGAATACTAGCACAAAGGGGGAATGGCCAACTGTAAGGAATTTAAATTCCTATTCCTAAACATAATTCCCTCTTCATACACAAGAAAGAGAGAGAGTTCCAGAACTTCACAGAAAAACAGACAGAAACCATATTAATCCAGAATATCCAAAAGCAATGAGTGTGAAAAAAAACTAAACATCTAAAAATTCAATCAGAAACTAAATCAGAATATCTAAAAAAAAATTAGCATGGAAAGAAAAATGGCTTGCTGTCTGTATGGAAGTATATATTCAAAAACACTTTGATCTTAGATAAAAGGCTGAGAAACAAGCATATTCATAATCACTAAATGGACTTTTAGAATCATTGCAAGCAGAGTAATGTGGATCACTGAAAATTGCATCACTAGAAGAAATATATTATTATAGTCATTAATCAATTTACCACAAGATAAATTGTTGAATTTTTAAGAATCAAAGGTAAAGTGGCTAGTGTTTTGCAATACTGAATAAAGAAAGCAAGAATACAAGCTGAATATTAGAGCAAGAACTAAGACCCTTAAATAACTTGCATATTACAAAATTATCAACAGAAGATATAAATTACAAACAGTTAAGTAATAAAAGAGAGGGGTGTTCAATGGACATTCGAGACACTGAGGAAAATCAAATACATGAGACATCTAATCTCTGGTCAAATGAAGTGAGGACTAAAAGTGGTAAACATTCTAAGTGACAAAAGCGAAAATATTGGGAAATCGTAAAAAAACTGTTCACACACTCAACTACTTAGAGGACTACTAGGTACTTTTCCCATTATAAAGCAATGCTCATTTGACACTTTAATAACACTGGTTGTTCATGTTATTTTTTGGCATTTACACCATTTTAGTCTTCAATTACATGAAAATTGACTATGGCTGAAAAAATCATGAAAATTCGGATGAAAATGAGACAATGAATCAAGAATTTTTTACACAAGAACAGATGAATAAATCAAACAAATAGTATTCAACCAACCGGTGATAATGAAGAAAATCAGAATAAAAAACTTCAGCAGACCATTTAGAAATAGAAGATTATCATCAAGGTATGATAATTATGAAGTACAATCTGCCACTGATATTACTGCAGACTTCTGAAGATATAGCTATTTTACAAGAGGAGATCAATGGAAAAATGCCACAGATAAGGAAAAAAATTCATTTGAAATGCATAATGTAGGGCAATCGCAAAGAACTACATCGCCCTCCCTTAGCCGAAATGTACAATGCATGGGAAGGCCGAAAAAAATATAAGACTCAAACGAAAAATCACGGGATGTATAAAATAACACTATTTGAAAGAGAAAAGCTTCACAGATAAGATCAGCTGGATATGGATAGAAACAAGATGTAGATTTTTTAAAAAAAGTTTTACTCCAGCTATGAAGTAGAACTCATTATGGTATATAATACTGATTATACTATTCAACAAAAATTGATGATTATGAAGACATATGTACAGAACAAAATTGAAAAATTAAATGATTACTTTATACTTAGTAAAGCAAAATAGTTATAGGATAAGTGTTGGAAAAAATCGATCAGATGGAAACAATTTTATCGATCTGATGAACACAATTAATAGATCTTTTAATTTTAATTGAATGGGTGAATATTTCACCAACGCAAATTACAAAACCTATCATTACTACAATCTATCTCATCTGAATAATTAATAAGATTTAGGTCTAACAAGTAGTTAAAAGATTTTGTGGAAGTTATGGAAAGAAAGATTAAAAGGCAGAACTCTAAAAAAAAGTGAAAGAGCAAGAAGGGGAATAAATTTTAAAATGATAAAACGGCTTTTGTTTTAGTAAAAGAATGTCTTTTCTTTCTTGCTTCAAAAATGAATTAATATTCAGAGGTCTTCAACGTATTTCAAGTCATTCTGCAATTAAAACTATAAAAACAGAAAATGTTAAAATTAGTTTAAGCTCCGAAAAACAATCAGAAATTATCTAACCAATCAAATCTTTAAGCGACACTAAACACTATAAAATATTACTATCAAGGAAAAGGAAGAAAACTAACCTCATTATCTTTCTGTCCAGTTTCTTGTGCATTAGTCTCTAAAAATTAAAATATATTAATAAAAAAATTTAATGAAAACAGGTGCATGTAAAAATAAAAATAAACAACATAAAAAAATTGACTGAAACTGTATTGAAGAAATTGCAGCAAATAGTGGAAAAAATACAAACATGAAATCATTTGATTATACTTTAATTATGAATGAAAGTAAAAGAAAATTGGTTTATTTTTTCCACTTACAGACATTAAAAATCAAAACTGAATTAAATTCATTACCAAAATTTGCAACAAATCTTTCAGTTTCAAAATCACTAAATTATTAAAATTCTAGCTAAAAGATGGTATTTTAATATACTTAAAAGTACAATTACAAATCAATTGCATTTTTGGTAATACAAGCAATTTAAAAGTGTTATTTTATAACTGAAAAAAGAAATTTGAAAAAAATATGGATTTGATTTCTATCTTTTGATAGATCTCAGTTTCAAATACTGTTCTAATATCTATGCATTGAGGAAAATACTGTTTTAGTAAATTTCATATTTGCCTAAAAGAAGCAAGAATAATTGATAGGAGTTCACATGTACTTCGGACCAGACTCTCATGAAAACCCAATCTTTTCATCTGATGACTAGTTAGTCAAAGATAAAATTATGAGAAAAAAACTGAATGACTCATTTTATATATTTAACATTCTTATGAAAAATTCCATACACAAAATATAACTCATATTTTTAACTATAAGATTAATTCAAAATGTCGATTCAGTAGAATAAATATTTATTTTTTCGGAAGCCAAAACTAAATTAAATATACTGATTTTAGTAAAACTGATGAACTTTTCAGTGCATTTATTAAATATTGAAGAACTTGCTACTCACAGCAAATAGCAGAAAAAAAAAAAAAAAAGACAAACATGAAATCATTTGATTACACAAATGCGTTAGAATGCTGTACACAACCTTATTAAGAAGGTTGCTTGTCTAATTTATTACAAAAGGTATGGGTTGAATTTAAACAAATATTTTTAAATAAATAACATTTTTAAACAAAAAAGATTCATTGATTAAAGTGATATCACTGCAACAAATATTAACATTACATGGACTCACAAAAATATAACACTGATTTATTATAGATAAATACTCTTTATAAAATGACATCTTCAAAAAGATAAATCAATGAGGCTTTGTATTCAGTTAAAATTTTTAAAAGAATACTAACTTGAATCTATACTACTATAATTAAATGCTAACACAAAATTGTAGAAACTCTCCAATTGATATATTTTTCAAGTCAAGAAGCAAGCAAACTTCATTCACAAGATCAAATAAAAATTCACTCACGAAAGCCATCATTAATTCAGGATTAATTGAAGGTTTATTATCATTATTTTAAACTCACCAGTTTCTTAAAAACTAGCAGAACAGGTACATCGATTTTTGACACAATTTACAAAAAACCACCCTCATCCAATGTTAGAAGCAATGCATCATTTTCTTTAAAAAACATTTTAGATAGGACATAATATAAATAACCGATTACAACTCTTTTTGCCATAATATCTGTTAATGGTTTCATTTTGAAGCACTCTTATCATGTAAAAGATAGCTGAATCTTTGTTGTAAAACTCCTTTATAGCATTTTAGAACAAATCTATTTATTTTATTTTGTATTTCAACAATTAGTACATTTTAATAAAGACATAGGCTATTTAAAAATACATAAAAACCAGAATTAAATTTGTACATCATACAATCTTAACCTCTTTTCAAAACATGCTGAAATTACTGAAATATTCCATAATTTTCTGATATTTGCCAAAATTCATTTCATATATTAATTCTTAACTTTTCTTATCATATTCATTATTAAATCAAAACATTTTTATCAGCTATTTTCCTTTTAAGGAGAAAAACTATGCATTTTGAATGAATGTACACTATACAATTACATATTTTATTTACAATGCGATTCAAATCATCAATTAACATACAAAGAGTGATTATTAAAAAAAAATTGCCAACTTATGACCCTATAGCGAGTATACCGTTTGAGGGAATGGAATAAAATTTGGAATGTAGGTATTATACAGTATTCACTCAAGAATGATGTGAAAAGCAATAATCATTTTTATTGCTTATTGCTTTACTCTCACGGTTACAGTTACACAATTTTGAAATTTTCAAATGACAACACCTACTTTTTTTCAGGAAAGCGGGATCCTCACAGTAAAAAACTTAAAATGGAGTTGGAATGGTATTTTTAGCACTAGGCAGAGACAGAAAAGTGAAAACCAGAACACAAATTGCTTTTCCATTCATGTCACAGTCTACACCATGTCTTCTGCTCTTTTGAATCTCTCTCAAAATTAAAAGAAGAAATGAAGGTATGCAGATTTTCAGCTCTGATGTAGGACACTGTCATGGCTGACATCATTGCCCTATACAAAAAAAGACACTCTGATTTGAGTCCTGCGTCTTGCCCTTTGACTTGAATAACATTCCTCTTAAAGGGAAACAGCACAGTGAAATGGCAAAGCTTTATTACCTTGAATGGACAAAATGCTGCAGAATAGCATGCTTGCATGTATAGCATAGAAACCACCAACTATGATGAGACCTGTGTTCTGTGCAAACTGTACGGAAGAATTTGAAGAAAGTCCTTGCACATGATTGACCTCGTCCTGGACAACTATTGAGGTTGTTGCAGAAGTGCACCAGGCGATACTTACCAGGTGAAGATCACATTGCAGATGCATGCGGGTTTTGTGTGCTGAATTCTACGGTCTACAAAATTTTGCACTCTTCTTTACACCACCATAGCAGTTTCAGCACATTCAGATGCTGCCAACTACAGTTGGATTTTGTTAATGAATTCCTGATCCGATATGGCGTTGATAACAGCTGGCCTATATGCAGTCTATGGACAAATTAGGCACATTTCCCGTCGACTGGTAACGTTAATTCGAGGAACTGCGTACACTAGGCAGATTCAAATCCCACTGACATGGATGTAATTCTATTACATGAAGAAAAAGTGACTGTGTGGTGCAGGATAACAAGCACCTTCATCCTTGGCTCTTAATTTTTTGAAAAGATTACTGTCCTAGGTCTACGAACGTGTATGGTAACGAGCACTCATTATTTATCAATGTTGAGCAATTACGACTGCAATGTTGAACAATTTGTCACTGCAACCATAACTGTGAGAGCTGGACTATTCTTTTTCACATCATTCTAGAGGTATAATACCTACATTCAAAATTTTATTCTGTTCCCTCAAATGGTATGATCGCTAGGGGGTCATATACGGCACATTTTTTTTATAATCACCCTGTATATATTTCTACCTTTGAGTTATGGTAATACTTTGTAAAAAAAATTATCTTGAGTGAGGGGCATAAATATAAAATGAAAGTTTTAAATGAACCTTGTAATAAGGTTTTAAAAAATTATGATAACTATATGTATATCAATTACAATGGTGTTCAGAAAAAACTCTTACCCGATTTTTCTGTATAAGTAGCAAGAAAGTCAAATAACTTGTCTTGCAAACTTTTTTTAGAATCTTTAAGATCATATTCAATGCGCAAGAGATATAAACATTGGTGAAGGATTTCCTTGGGTAACCTTAAAAAAAATCATAATTATATCGGGATAAAGAAGTACACACATAGACTTCCCCACCCAATTCTCAAAATACAAAAATTGCAATGATTCATGACATCTGACTTGCTGGTTTATGCTCATTTCAGTATTCACTCAGACATGGTAAAAAATACACAGAAATTCATTCTTAACTGTAATAAACTATCATTGTAATCAACATGGTATTAGCAAAACATCAAAATGCAAATAAACTTGGAAAGCTCTATCTTTTCTCCCATGGTATCATTATATTTGTTAGATTAATTTGAATAGCATTTCGAAGCTAGAGGGCTACTAGGGACAGATATTAGAGTTTTGATAAGGGGGCAATTTTGGCTTCAGGATCTGAAGAAATTACCAGACAGATGATGAAAATAATATACAAGAAAGCAACCTACTTTCAGAATTTTCAGGTCATACCAAATGAAGATGTTTGGCTTACAATAAATTTTCACATATCCCAGGCAAACAGACAAGGTGGATGTTCAGAAAGAATAGTCATTAAATCCGCAAATTTTTAAGTCCGACATCAGACCACCTTCCTCCCAATGAATCATATTGTATATCATCCTAAGACTCTTAGAATGAAAATTCTTAACCATCATTCATCATCTAAAAATTGAACCTATCTTTATTCCGAGTTATTACACAAAGCTGAGTTATAATCTAAATCTTTGTCATACTACTTATAATCTTTCATATACACATTACAAATGCACATTAAGAGAGTTCCTATTGATTTCACTAAATTAGTAACCATTCCAATTTGATGATAGCACAGATTCAGAGGATTGGCTACCCATACTATTTGGTGCAAAGTTTACTTTAATGTCCTACTATTTGTATACAACCATGGGCTTACACATCTAAGTGAAAATGTCCTGTTCACTCTCAGCGTTGTCTGATCTCTCAACTCAACTCAGTCAAACCTTCACCCTCTCCAGGCATGTACATAATATCTGCCTTAAGGGAGATTCCTCTCCCTTTTTCAACTGAGGCCAAGATTTACTTTCCTGGGAAGGGAAGGGAATACACGATTCTCCCAAAAAAAATACACACTGATTGTCTATATTTGGTTGAAGAAGCTCATTCAACATATGCTGCTTAAAAGATAGCATGATCCAAGTCAATCCATAACTTCTGGATCTTTGCATCATAAGTAGAATACTCATAACAAGATAGTTATTTTATAAAATGTTTTTGAGTTAATGAAGTTAAATAGGGTAGGAGAACTGAATTTCGAATATACCTACTGTGAAAGTAAACTTATTTTTTCTTTCCATTCTTTAGAATCTGTAGAAAATGGAAACCCATAAAATGATAAAACTTTTTTTCTTAAAGTTTCCTGTAAGAAAAGACGTAAGATAATGGTAAAAAAAAAATCACAATTTTCATGATGAAACACAACACTACTACATGTTTAAATATAATATCTACAATTGAAAGTTTTCTATCTTTAAACAGCTTAATAAATAAATGTTAGCACGGATTTTTAAATAATATGAAACAGCTTTAGATGTTACTGATTTCAGATTATTTTTCAAATTATAAATTAAAATGCATGTATCTTCTGACAAAGATATCATTTTTATTAATATATCAAGAGTAACAATAAGTGCCTACTAACACAAGAGAAATAAATAAAATGCAACAAAGCTTAAGAATATACTAATGATAATTAATCATAAACATTACTGAGTCTATTATTGAGCAATGAATCACAGCCTTTATACCCGAACATAAACCAGTATTTTGAATACACAAAGCAAAAATTTTTGCCATGTGTACAGAATCAAAATTTAATTAAATAAATTGACTGATATTGAATTCCACATCAATAAACTGACTGTAAGTCAACTGAAAATATTAAAATAATGTATTATGAATGAGAACACAAAAGTGTACAAAATTTCAAAATGCTATCACAGGAAGCGCATGAAAAATCAATTGCAATATTCCATCTTTACAAACCTGGAAAAAGTCAAGTTAAATAAAAGTGGATAAAAAGAAAATGCTAGCTGGTGTTTAGTCTTTAAATCAGAACTCAAACTAATCGAGAGGTGTCGACTCTGAATATGGATTGGAGAACTTCACCAACATTCTGCTAATCCTGCATCTGATGAAGTGAAGTTAAATTATAAAGAAGTTTCTTCATATAAAATGGGGTTTTCAAAACTATAGGTCATTACCCCAAGCGGGATCGTGTAGGAAAAAAAGTACAGGCATTTTGAAAAGAAATGAACCTATCATATTTTCCAACTTTGGGATCACTGCAAAATTTTTCTGAGCATCGAAAGTAATAGAAGCTATCAAATGGCCTTCTTGTACTTTGCCAATGGGCATATTAAAAGTTTTCTTTGGAATTTGTCTTCAAGATTTTCAAGATATTTAATGTCTGTAAAACCAAATAAACTCCCCACAAATCTTTTAACTGCCTCGATTTCCCATTTTAAAACCATTATTTCATTTGAAAACTATTTGTCACTATAAACTATTATTCTTGACTTCCTGGAGATTTATAGACTGTCTAGCAGACCTATTGTAAAAGGAAACAATAAATACAAGGGAACTGTTAATCATTATTTGTTAAAAAATATGTATGCATAAAAATAAAAGAAATGCATATCTTTGTGGAGAAAATTATGACAATCATACAAGATATAAAATAAAATAGTAAAGAACACAGAGAAATCTTCTTACAATTTCTGATGGTCCATGAAGTATGAAGTGCATCCAAACCAAAGGACTTAAGCTTGCAATCTTAATTTGATCCTGGACTGCAAAATAATACAAAACAATTAGTATAATACATAATCATGAAAATAAAATAATATAATTAATATATAATAATCAGTTACAATAAAATAAAATTTTTAATAATTAGACTTTAAATGAAGTATAAATATATGAATATTTGACATTTCTGATTGGAAATACCAAAAGTTAATGAATCATTAGCTATATTTTTATTTCCCACTTCTATTAATTATACAGTAAAACTTTCAATAGGAAAAATAATATTTTTCAGGAATGTAGATATCATTTCTAATTTTTATTACAAAATTGCGATAAAAATATTTTGAATTTGGGAGAAGGAATTGAATTTTGATCATCAATATAAATTAAGAACAAAGAGCAAGATGAACAGAGTGCAAATATAGAAGTTTTTTGAAATAACCTGTCAAAATATGTTAAAAGCAGAAACAAGGTAAAAAAAAAAAAAAATAGAAAACATAGAGATATTTAACATAAAAAAAAGAAAATTAAATTACAATATTATAATTAATATTATCAAAGCCAAAGGCCAATTTGTTCGAATCATGTTATATTCATCAAAAATTCCAGCAAATTTTTATAAATTACTATACATTTTTAGTTTAATTAAATATATGTCCCATTTTTACACAATAGATAATGATACACAAATTTCTGAGATAGACTTTGTAATTTTGGTGGTAATGTGGTCAGGTGACAAGGATAACATTTGATCTGCCACCCCTCTTTAAACTTCCACATCAAACTGGAAACAGGGATGTCTGACCCTGATGGATTTACCAAACATTTGGCCCATTATAAACAATAGGTCTTTGAAGGAATTGGGTTTCGGATCTACATTACCCACCAGTACTTAAGTGATACTCTGGCATCAGGTTACTGTGCCCCCCTTATTATAGAAGATAATTTATAAAAGCATGCTGAAATTTCAGATTAAATTTACTTGTGGCCTTTTTAAAAAAATCTGATTAATTTCCATCATGCATGTTTAATACACTCTGACAAGAAGCCAGATGATATACACTATCCAAAATATAAATCTAGGTACCATCTGCATTATTACTTTTTTTAGCTTTTCTTCTTACTCTTTGCTCGGCTTTTTTAGAATATAAAGTGACAGGATTTTTCTTGCCACTAGTTTTTACATCCTCTGTGCTCCCAACAGAACTGTAAGTACTCTTTGATGACCCATCTTGATCAGAAGATTTACTAGAGACTATACAATTAATTCTTCTTTCAGGTTGAATTAGGACATTAGATACCAACTGAATATTAGATTCTGAAGTTGAACTGCAGCAAGAATTTAACGTTCTTTCTTTTTCTACTGAGTTTTCACTAGCAGAAATACTACTGTGTTTTTTGTTACATTTCCCTCTAGCAGAAATGGTATTGGCAGTTTGAAAAGCAGAAGTACTTGACAAATTCTGATTACTTGTTTTGGCAAATTTATTTTGATTCTGGAGTGAAGTAATATCAGTTTTTGATAAAGAATCTTCAGGTGCAGAATTCTCTTTACAGCTGATGACTGGTTTAGCAGCTTTGGGGGGCTGAAATAAATAAATATGGGAAAGTTGAGAAACATTGTGCAACACAAGAGACAATAAATATAACTCTGGCAGAATTATATATTTTTTACAATTAAAATAGACCTAAATGATTGTTTATCCAAGTCAATTATATAGTTTAAATGTAAAATATTAGAAATTTGGATATTTGAAAAATCTGCAAAATACTCTTAATTTTAGAGATTAACATTTTTATCTTACAAAAAAGCAGATCTCTTATAAAAAGAGTAATAATTAAATTCTTGAATTTAAATGAAATAACCATTAAAAATTGGAAAAATGTCATTATTATAGTGATGGAAGTGCAGCAAATTAGAGAAGAAAAATTATGAAAACAACTGAATTTATTTTAAAATTAATAGTAACAATAACAAAAAGGTTAAAAGCTAAAGGCAGAAATATTTAAAGGAAAATATTTATTATGATTGTCACTGAAGTGCATATTTTTTAAATCTGAAAAATTCAGACTTTTAATTTTTACAAAGAATTTTAAAAAGATGTGATAAAACATGTGTATTGAAGAAATGCAATTTTCAGTACGCAATTTGAATAAAATTCCACAAGTGAATATTATGCTAGTTCCCAGGATAATTTTCGCCTTTTAAATTGGACCAGTATAAAACAGGACGCACAAAGAGGAGGTGATTACAATACCCCTAGAAATTGCATGCAAAAATTAGGGAATAAAATAATATAATTTCAAATGTCAATAACTGAATCAGATCTAAATAAAAGGTACAGTGCATTACTCTTAAGAATCCCAAAGAAATAGCCATGCTTGCAATAAATATGCTTTAACAAAATATTTTAAGAAAGTACTAAAATAATAGGAAATATATGGAAAATTAATCTAACCAAAATTAAATTAATGCAAATTTTAAAATCAAAAATTTTGTTTTGAGCTGACTGAATATCTCGCAAGCCAACATTTGAAACATGCTAATAAATGCATCATTGCATTGAAGCAAGGCAAACAGATTGCATATTAATTATATTTTCTTAACTAAATATATTGTAGATCTGGCCAAAATCAGTATGCCAGGTTTCATAATAATAATTTTAACAACAAATCCTGATCAGTTCTCAGAAAATATATTTCTGTTTAAGAATAAAAATTGAACAGACTTTTGTATTTAGAGTGAAATGAGATTTTTTAAAAAAATTAGATATTAAAGAATTTAAGTGATTTTTAACATTTCTTCTTAAAAAGAAATATGTTTTCTGAGAATTGACCAGAGTTTGCTATTAAAATTATTATGAGTCTTGGCTTACTGATTTTGACCATACCTGCTCTGTTTTGTTGAAAAATTTAATTTATGGTAACTTGTTTGCTTAACTTCCAAACAATGAAGCATTTTTTAAAAACAAGTTTCAAGAACTGGCCTGTGGGCTGTTCAGTCAGCTCAAAAAGACATTATTTTAATTATAAAATTTGATTAATTGGGTTAGATTACTTGTTCCATATGTATAAAACTTGCCACTATTTTACTAATTTTGTAAATTATTCTGATGAAACACACTTTTTTTGAAGCACAGTTATGATTCTTAAGAGTATTGCAATGCACATATTACTCAGATCCGATTCAATTATCATATTTAAAGAAACTGTACACTGAAATTATATTCTTATGTTTCCTAACTTTATAAGCAAATTTTAGAAATGTTGTTGTCACCTCCTTCTTGTGTGTTCTGGGTTATAATAGTCCAATTTAGTAGGACAATATAAGCAATTTTGGTTAGTTCCAAGAAAATGCCTAAGATGCTAGGCATTGCACATCATGGCTGCTACCAACCATTATCGTCAAAGGGACCTAAATCTATTATTAGCAACAAAAGAATCTTTCCCTTTTAACCCACATTAACATTTTTTAACACATACACACATTAGATGTTTGATGTGTTTTTGTCTACCCGACTCATTTATTATAGGTTTCTTGACTCTGTGCATTGCTTACTGTCTATCTCTCAAAATTAAAAAGTTTAATCTACTTGTAGCACCTCAAAGCTTTGATAAAGAAAAAAAAAAAATCTAAAAAATGGCATCTTTTGTGCAGCAATCAAATTGAATTTTGAAAAAAGTATTTTTATATACTATACTAGCAGTACGCGGACAGCAATGCCATGACATAATGATTTCAACAAAATAAAAAAAAAGTCAGAAAATCTGGGTGATTTTTAACAATTTCTTAAAATTCAGTTAATTATTTCAAAAATTCAAAACAAAAGTCATTAAAACGATAATTATTTTGCTCTATCTGATGGTACATCGATTGTTATTCTACAATAATTTTTTCTCATGGATCGACCAAAAACGTGCAAAAAATCACCCAAAACAACACAAATCATTAAAAAAAAAAAAAAATGAAAACATTTACGACCACCTGTGTGCCAAATTTCATGGCTGTAAGTACAATAGATTCCTTTGGATATCACACATACACAATGCATTTTATAATAGACTAGGTGTTATGCCCGGCGTTGCTCGGGATTAAGATACTTTTACCTCTAATATTTTTGATGTAAAAAACTACTTTTGTATAGAAAATTACAATACCCCAAATTATTTTATTTTCTGAAACGTTTTATAATTAGAATGAGAATATCAATTGAACCAGACGATTTTTAAAAACCGCCAATAGCTAATTTTCTCCATAAGTTATTAATATTTGTTGCATAGGTACTTCAAATTTTGTTCATAAATCTTGCAGTATTAGAAAGATTTTAACGGACGTTTTGGGATAATTAATTACATAGTAAATTTTTAATGCAGAAAAAGCATTGAAATAAATATTAAAAAAAAAATTAGTCTTCATCCAGAATTCTTCTAATGTGAGATAGCAACAGTTCTTCTTAAGTATTCTTGCTCTTCAATAAAAAAAAAAAAGTGCTACAAATTGTAAATTTTACACACAATTTAATTTTTGAAAATTTTTTTAATGAGGGCAACAAATTGAACGGAAATGAAACTTGTCCCATGAAAAGAATTTTTTTTAAAACTTTAAATATGTGTAAAAATAGTTTTTGTGACATAATACATATTTTCGAAAAATATTACAGAAAATGCCATATCTTGCTCAATTTCCAATTAACTGAAATTTTAATAAGATCAGGGCTTTTAAAAGTTGATGATGATCTCTCATGTCTTATATAAAATATATTTATAAAAACAAGCAAAAATTTCAGAAATAAAGGTACAGTAGGACCCTGGTAATCCAGACGAATTCAGGCACATGGACGTCCGGATTAGTGAAGTTTTTAAAAAATAGCATAAAACACTTTTCTCAAAAATTGCATGTATAGGTACTATGGTATATTTGTATGAACTAACATTGTATGGATAAATTGAATGAACATGATATGTACATACAGAATTACTACATATGCAAGTGAATGAACATAATCAGTGTCCAAAAAAGTCAGAGATTTTCCTTTGCGTGGCCGTTCCAATTTTTAATTCAAATGCGCGGTCTCTTAAACGTCTGAGGAGCATAATTTCCGTGTGCTTCAAAATTTTGCTCTTCAGCACATTGTAATGAAGTGTTGAGTGCCGCCCTAGCCTCAGAATGAGAAATTTTGATGGAATTTACAGAATCAATAAAATTGGGAAGCAAATTTTTCCACGACTTGTTGATCAGCAATGTAGACACAGATGCCAAGTTAGCAAGACTGAACACAACATCTTTTAAATTTACATTTGTCTGTGCTTTTCCCAAGTTTTCATTGTGCAGAGGATCATTGAGAATCGTCGTAAGAAGCAACTTGCGATATCCCAGCTTGATATTTTGAATAACAATCTGATCCATGGGTTGGATCAGCGCAGGATTCGGGTTTGCATCATTCTCCATGGAACGTCCAGATTACCGGGGTTCTACTGTATATTAGTTCAAAGTCTAACTGTTGCCTAGCAACGGAGTAGCTATAAATTTGCGTTATTTCAAAATCATCTGCACGTAATTAACAATTTAATAAATTTTGGTATCATTGAAAAGGTAAATATTTGAACTTTAAGAGGGTATAAAAATAATTTTTGAGGGACAATTTGCTCCAAAGTTACTGTGGATAAACGGTTTCAGTTAATTTCTAATTAACTGATTGTTTAATTAACATTTGCACTTTGAAAAGTTGACAGTAATCTTCCCCTTGTCTTAATTAATAAGTGTGCAAAGTTTGGTTGAAATCAGTGCTGTGTTTTAGGAGATGTGGAACATACATACAAACATATATACCCAACAATGACTTATTTATATTAAGATTGATTTTGCTTGTTTTTTTCTCTGCGACAATGAGATTAACTGATGATAAGTTAAAAAAAAAAAAAAAATGAAATTATAAAGTTTGCTGCACACGATATTAGAATTTAACCTTCCAGAGGGCACCCGTATGTAGGAAATAGTTACATCATACCTTGTATATCAGTCTTTTATAAATTTAAATGCAAAATCAACTTTCACAATTCTCTTGGAACAACCAGCAGGTAAGTAATAAATCAGTCAATAAAGTCATTCATCATTCTTCCTCTAATTTTTTCTGCCAGATGGCACAGATTTAAGTAGAACTGCCCTTCCGCAGGACGAAACATTCCTTTCCTTCCTACATGGAATGGACGAAAAAACTCTGACCCCATCAGGGGAAAAAATTTAATTAAAAAAAAACTAACCAAGATATTTTAACCATTCTTGTTTTAATTCAAAGAAAAATATTCCCTTTATTACCTGTAAAAAATTCAAAAAGATAACATTATCAGAAAGTTGGATGGGGGAACTTTAATTTAAAAGATGAATATTTCTTGGCAAAACTGACTATTATTTAAAAATTTCTCAAAATTCAGTAAATTAAGTTACACACTCACTTCATTAGAACAGAAATCGTTTGCTCTTTCCAATGGTGTATCTATTTTTTTCGTGCCATTATCTGAAACCATGCTATTGAGAAATTAGTGCAAAAAATCTCCCAAAACAACACAAAATATTAAATAAAAAAATTTCTAGATTAAATTTTAAAATTCAGGCTTGAGCACATGCAATGCACAGCATCATGCATTGAGTCACTATCAAGACTACCTGTGTGCAAAATTTCATGACTGTAAGTGCGATAGTTTTGTCTGGACAACACACACATTGCCTTTTATAAGTACAGACTAGTGACTATATATTTATATCAAATATAGAATAATGCAAACTAATCAAAAGATTAATTTCAACAGATTTCATTCCATTATAAATTATGGATTTCTGTTTTCATAATGTGAAATACAATGCCAAAAAAGATCAACCCTATAATGTATGCGGTTGAAAAAACAACACTTTTCGTTACTGAGTAAGGCATAAATCATAACCTCATGAGAGTAATAACTTTTCAATTTTTCTTAGCCAATCTAACTTATCATGAACTTTAAAATATAAATATAGCAAAGTTCACCTCTGCTTTTACTAATTCCTCTTTTGATGCATGCTTCATTTTATTTTTTGCAAGCATTTCAGAAACAGAATAGATAGGCTGAGTCTTTTTTCTGACCTTTTTTTTAGCTGGTGCATGTTTGAGAACACTATTTAAATCAGATAAATCCATTGTGTTTTGAGGAAGTTTAAAAAAAGCAGATTCAGCTTTCTGTTCAGAAGAGATCTGAAGTGTAGCTCTATTGTTAACAGAAGGTTCATTTGGTGGTGACAGTGGTTTTGAAGGCTTGGGTTTCACTGGATTGCCAAAGAGATGAGCCGTTGCTTCATCAACCACTCCTATAGCAATAAATTGCTCATTCGCATCCCTAAAAATTGAAGTGAAAAATTAGTCAAGCAATGAGTAAATTAATGACACAACTTGATTTAAACATTGTAAACGAAATATTTTTTTAGGAGAATAGTTTCTTTTTTGCATTATAACTTTCATGCTTATTTCTTTCACTTAAATATGTTCAATTAATAAAAAAGTTTTGTGTAATACTGAGAAGGACCAAGGCGTTTAAGATTAATGAATTAATTTGAAGATTTAAAGACTATACAAAAGAAATATACAAGTTCATGAAGTGGATACCTCAAGAGTATCTATTTTTGTTTTAAACGACTTATACAATTTTATTAATAACATAATGATTTAAGATATTTATAGCTATTTTCATATAACAATTTTTAAATTTATAATGTTAATCAGTTTTAAATATTAGCCTACAGATTTAAAATTTTTCTTAAAACAAACAAAAAACTTTCTCTGTCTACCAGAAGTTCACCAATAGCTTGCAACAGATCTTTGATCACAAAAAGTGAAAGAACTGGATTTTCAGATGAAACGATTTCTTGGAGGGTAAAAAAAGGCCAAAGAAGTGTTTTATATCTGATATTAAAGTGTCAATGTGAAATTAAAGTGTGCGCCAGTTCCACCAATAAGGTTTAATATTCAGGCTACCAGTATCCTTAGGTTCAGTAATAATAAACATCTTTTAATGTATAAGACAATGACTAGCAATGCAAAATTATTAATAATATCAGAGCCTATTAAAAAATCTGTAGAAAAATTACAACAAGCAAAAACAAAAGAAAAAAATGCATTTCAGAAATAATCATTCACAAACCCTTAATGATGAAATTTAAAATTACATTTCAATAAAATAAGAATTTCAATTTAAATGCATCATACCAATAATATAGCACAGAGTCACCAAATTTAGACCACCTGGACATTTTTCAAAGTACAGTGATGGACAAGTAATTTTAATGAAAAACAAATAGTAGAATTTATTTTATAGTTCATTTATCTCTAGAACAGAGTAATTAACTTTTTATAAAATACAATTTAAATTAGGAAAAAAAGCAGTTTTAAAAAATGTGTCTTCGGTTCATTCAAGGAAACCAGTTGACTTGACTGGACCACTGGGTGCTCAGACTGGACCACCAATTTCTTTAAGCACAATTAAAGCAAAAATATTTTTTGATTCTCAAATTCACACCAGCACACAATGCTAATCGAAGTACGACATTTTACGCACTGTATCACTTTCTCTTCTCCTTTTTTTCCCTCACAAGTGATACAAATAATACATATCCTAAGTTTTTATACTTTTTGATCCAACTTTAATGGCTTTAGAGTCTTTTTATTATTATTATTTTTGCTTTGTCTCGAACCAATCCTATGAGAACTACTACTTAGCAATAAACTGCTTTCTGAACTATTCCTGAAGTTTAAGATAATAAACCACATCGATTTAAATGGTCCAATCTAGGCAACCTTTGGACAACAACAACAAAAAATGCACGGACCTTAATTTTAAACTATTTTTAGAAAATGATTATAGTAAATTGGAGCTAAAGAAATTTCCTATCTGAGGATATAATAACATATTTTCCTACTTAATTTAGAACAGCATAAGGGCTTTTTGTCTACTGTTAAAATAATCAATTGCTATTGCCTAAATCTGAATATTTATTCTCTAACAGGGTGGCCATCATTTTTGCTGTTTGAATTTCCCTGACATTTCCAGGTTTTATAAAAAATTTCCTTGACTTTTTTCAGAGGTATCTAAAATCTTCAGAATGATCTCAATTCATTTTCTTTCCCTTATTTAATTCAGAGTACACTCTTAATAGTATGCGAGTTCTATTCTTTCCAACTAAATTCAAAATAGAATTTTAAAAAAAATTAATACTCGGAAAACAAAAAAGTCATTCACTTACTAGGTAAGTTTCAGATAAGCTTCATTTTTAGAAACTTTCCTCCATTTTTTGAAAGTATATTAATCAATAGGGGAGACCAGGGTACAATGGACCACTTGTCAATTTTAAATGTTTACTCTCAAAATACTGACTTTTTTTGCTTGAAAAAATGCATACATATTCTCTACATAATAAGGTTTATATTACACTCACTCTAAATCTATAATTATTTATACTTTTTTAATATTTATTTTTCAGTAACTAGTGACAAAGTGGACCATTGTGCCCCAAGGCTGGTGTACAATGGTCCATAGCATGGGGTACTATGGACCACCAGTAGATTTTTAAAAATATATTAATACAGTAAATTTTTCAATAACAAAAAATATAAAATGTATCATATTTGTTTATTCATGGCTTCAGTTCATACATATAATGCAAGATTAAAAAATATTAAAGTTGGGAAACAATACATTAAAATTTTTTGTGTAGCTGAAAGTCTCCTTATTTCTTGTGAAATTGTAGCTTCCGGAAGACATAATATCTTGAACATTTACAAGAGATTAGTCATCTATGGAAATGCTTTAATGGGACAGAACTAGCCGCTTTTTTAATTAATTTTATATAATTTAACACTTCATTTATCTAAAATATCCATAGATACAAACTAATAGGTGTATTATTTTTTTAAAAGAATCATACTATTTTATTTAATTTTTCCTTAATATAGCTATATTATAAGAATTAAAAATATAAACAAGAAAAATATCTCAAACAAATAATACAAAATCTTGTTTATTATTCTTCAGTGCCTAATTAGGTTTAATATATAGATTACACTTAAAAAATGTGTGCACTATATGATTCAATGGTTAATTAACTCATTAAAATAAAACAATTTCCCTATTCTTACATAATGCCTGACTTTTAAAAGCATATGGGATACAGAACCGACAATAGACCACGGTTTACAGTTTTGGTGGTCTATTGTACTCCAAGTGGAACTTTGACAACAAATTGATAAAAAAAATTAAGAAATTTTATATTTAGTTATTTTAGCTGCATTAAATATAATAATATATTATCTTGCCTTTTTATTGTGTAGAGTAATGTTTTCTGAATCATAATTCTTTAATCGAGAAAAGAAAATATGCTTGACTGAAAATATTTACTTTTAGCTACTACAATTTACCATTCAAGAATAACACGACTTAACTGACAGTTAAGCACATGGTTTTAAAGTTTTTTTTCAGCATTACAGACCTAGCATCTATGTGCCCACAATATGAAACATTCAAAAACATAAATAAAATAAATAATAGGGGGTGGTCCATTGTACCCTGGTCTTCTCTATATAGAACATTAGAAGATTTGTGCCTGTGCCCACCAACCATTTATCAAAACTTATTTCCCAGATTTAATCACGAAAGATGCAGTATGAAATCACATGCACATTGACAGAGTGCCTAAGAATGAAATAATCCGTTTCTTTCTAGTTGGATCTGCCTATCCTCCCCTATTCATACTGTTTACCAACACCCAAATCAAAATTGAAAACTAATTCTACTAATAGAAAAAAAAAAAAAAAAATACAAACATAAAATGAAAGACTGTCGAAAGAAAATATTAGCAGTAACAGCATGCACTTTTAAATTATGAGGAGTATCATATCAAAATAAATAAAATCAATTTATTCAGCGAAAGCAAAATTGAATTAACTTTCAGCCTGCTAACCATAGTACAAAATCACCTGCACATTGGCTATACTAAGTATTCATTGCCTATACTAAGTTTTCATTCAAACCAGTATGATTTGAATGAAAAAGCAAGAAGTTTGAAAAAAGAACATTTATTTAAAACCTTTTAAACAATAAACCGTAAAATAACTAATACATCTTTACAATGAACAATTCTACAACTGATTCACTGTACAGAATTGTCTCTGCGTTGCTAATTAAAAATGTAAACTTAAAAAAATATTCAGAACGAAGTATACGAAAATATACATGCTGATGTTTATAAATTAAAACACAGAAGCATAATATTCAGTCACATGAATCGTTTGCAAAAGAAAAAAAGAACTTATTATTTCAACCAACCTCATTTAATACGGCTCAAAAAGAATATTTAAAGAGAAACAAAATAAAACATCAAAGACAAAAAAAAGAGAGAAAAATGCAAGAACTTATAAATTAAAACACCAGAAGTTCCGCGTATATAAATAATAATGGAAAAAATAAAATTTGCGAAAATGGGCAAAAAAAACAGACGAATTTAATACTTAAAATTCAATAAAGAAAAACCTAACTTGAATTTTTAAAATAATTTCACAGCGTTAGTTTTCCTCTCGTCGTAATCTATCACTGTGCCAAATATGATCCTGTAAGTCAGAGGTCTGGGCGTGTGTAAAGAAAAAAAAAAAAAAAAAAAAAATGTACAAAAAAAAAAAAAAAAAAAAAAAAATTGCTCTTTTATACATCTAGATTATGGCCGTCTGATACTTTAAGATCCCATAATTTGCAAAATGATTCCTATTCATGTTTCTAAAAAAGCCTACACAAAATAGACCCCAAAAAAAATGCTGAAAGAAAATATTAGCACTAACAAACGATACTTCCCAATTCCACAAAAAGATCTTGAGAAGTGGAAAATAAACGATTTCTGGTGTAACTCCTATTTGATATTAAATCATCATAAAAGCAAGCAGTGGTGTAGATGCTAATTTGTAGACAGATAAAGGGCAATTTACGATCTCATAAGCTGTCTGGATCTCTTTGGCACGTAGCCAAATTCCTGTTTGTCTTCCACATCCGAGTATGATTATACTATAGATTTTATATCAAAAAGTGTAATAATCTAATTTAACTAAAAAAAGGAACACGATCCTGTTCATAGCCGAAATATCTGTCCCTTGCCGCTAGGGGCGTGCGCAGAAACACGAATGGCATCCATTTTTGATTGTCAGTAAATGACTGATTTTCATTGGTTACAAACGATGTTTCATTCTACTCATGATAAAAGACTAGCAAATTGTCAAGTTCTTAGGAATTATCAAAATAAAAAAAATTCCAGTTTTAGAATAAATTCCCTGACCATTCCCGGTTTCCCAGTCGGCTGGCCATCCTGTCTAATCGTAACCACACAGAGCTTTCTCTTAAAAATTATATCATACACCCCATTTATATTATTATGACAAAATTTGCCTATTTTATGCCCAAATATTTAATAAAATTGAAGTTATGATACTGGTTTGGTCTATGCTTCAGTCCAAATTTGGCATATCTCCTCTACATAAATACACCTAGAAAAAGCTTCACGCTTGTAGATTATTGAATAATGAACATATTATGACTATATTTTTTAATTCTTAAGATTTTTTTTTCCCAATATCTAAACTGTTTTTTCATATATATATATTTGTTTCCTTCATTATTAAATAATATCTTTTCTTACACTCTATTTCCATAAACATAATTTTTGAATATACTAATGCTAACTACAAGATATCAGAAATTTCCTTTAGCACCAGTTCATTTTTAAAAGTCAAAATATTGATTAACATCTGAAAATTAAGGACATTTCTGAGGTATTTTTTCTCTCATATACTATAAATTGAAGTTTTAAGCTACAGTGGAACTTTGCTTAAGTGGAAGTGATGTTTTTAATATTCTCAGAGAGTAAGATTGGTCTCTAGACACCATGTTCGATAAGAACCCATCATTAGACACTATGTGTGATAAGAATTAAAACAAAGTAAAAGCTCCATGGATATGACAATAGCAGGTGCAAAATCCGGGACTTCTCCTCACCTGTTATGCGAAATGTCGTTCGGTAAGTGAGTCAATTTTTACAATTTATTTTGCTCATTAAGCGAACTACTCATTATGAGAGTGCTCGTTAAGTGAGGTTCCACTGTATATTAATAAACTAAAAGAATGTGATTTTTAATCTTGAACTAAATTATATATAAAAACAAAATATAAAATTCACATTGTGGTTGTAAGTTATAAATGTTTTTTGTTATCAATCCACCACGTACACAATTTTTAGTTGTGTCCGTCGAAGAATCTTCCAAATCTTATGTTGGATCGAAGGAAAATAAATTTCCAGTAAGCAAATATAATGTAAGTTGTAGATTTTAGATAGACAATTAACAAATTTACAGATACTACATGCTAACAAAAACTACAAGGGGGGAGGGGAACGATTTCTTCCCTCCAGTATATAAAGATTTTTTTTCTAGTTATTTAAAAAAAAATTAAGATACAAGAAATATGCTTACATTTTAAGATTTAAAACATCGGGAATACTTCGTATGAACTCGTACAATGTACTGTAACCCAGATTCTCAAATGGAATATATGATCCGATGAATTTCCTGTAATCTTCTACAGAAAAGGAAAATTTTGGCATGTTATTAAATTAAAAAAAAAAAAAAACATGCACATTTTATTGAACTTGTTATATTTTATAAAATCATGAAATTTATGGAGTTAATGGCAGAAGAGGAAAACATCAAACAGGCAAAATCAAAAAAACATTCTTAAATAAATATAGTAAATACATTAAATATAGGAATTTGCAAGTAGTGCTTATAATCATCAGCCTTGATACCCATTTTGAGTAGACAGTTTTCCCAAATTAAAAATTACTGCACATAACAAGCTTACAAATCATGTAATATATTCAATTTTGAAAATTAAACAAAAATTCTTAAAATCAGATTCAAATTTCAAAAGATTAGTGATTCATAATTCAAAAACAAAGATAAGGATTAGCCATTGCAATACAGGTTTAAAATGAATGTTGACTTGACTTGAATTTTAGTGGACGAAGCAACAAAGGCTATTATCCCACTACCAATTAGATGCAGAACACGTACACATTTCCTAAAAGAAACTCAAGGACTATCAAGGACTTTAAGGACTAAAAACCAAAAAATAAGGATAATTGAATAAACTTAACGAATTGTCGCGACGCATTTTTAAATAAAATGTCTCATTTTTGCAAATTCAACTATTAGATGATAAATTATAATATAAAAAACATAAAATACATTACAAATTTAACACAACAAAACTCCAAAATATTAGTTAATAAATTGATGAAAAACCCCAATGGTAATCAATTAAACATCTTTTAATTCCATTCTTTTCATTAAATTTTACATCAAGGTTTATTTTAATTCTTCTTTCAGAAATTGTTTTCTTAGTTCATGCGATTAATAAATAAATTATGTCCTTGACTTTTCAGTCTCATTAAATTCATTTTCTTTCTCATTTGTTTGGTGCATCATTTGAGGTACATTTTCTTTTGTTTAAAAATCTATTTCCCTCTAGAGCTTTCGTTTCAGTCTTTTCTTTGATCTTTCACTTTCTAAATACTGCATGTATTTTGCTCTAGGAGGTGGCAGCCGTCCTCATTTCCTTAGTAATTTTTGTTTAAGCAATAGCCCAGACAGCTTAATAAATTCAGATTTAGCATGGAAAATATATGAAGCGCTCTTTTAAATTTTCTATTTCAGGGCCTGTTCAATCAAAACCTCCCGGTAGTGATATTAATAATATTTGATAATCTTCCAAACTTTTTCATAATGATTATTCTAAAATAAGTTGTAAAAAAGCATCAGGAATCAATTTGAGAGAAGAAGTAAATTCAATGAATTTGGTTTTGTAATATTTAACAGAAAATCTGTCATAAAAAATTCAATCTTTTCCAAAACGCTTATTTTCCAAATACAATCAATCCTTTTCTTTCTTTTTCCCGATTTTCTGGATATCCAGCCAATATTGGTGGATCAATGCAAATCCAAGTCTTGTATCCAGTATGACATTGCATGAAATGTTTTCATGTTATGATGTTTTCCCGACCATGCTGTCCGAAAGTGTAAAACATCCTTGTCTGCTAATTTTTTTTTATCTTTTTTTTTTTTACTGGTTGCTCTGCAGCAAATCTTAAATTATAATTTAACTTTTATCATTATACAAGTTTTTAGTCACTGAAGTTGAATTTGTATAAAGTCCTGTTTCTGAATTCTTTCATTCTCTGGTTTCAAAATTTTGAATGCAATCATTTTGTTTTAATACATCACTGGAAAAATGGAAGTAAAGGTTTATCACTTTGATAATGTTCTAAAATGGTAATCAGCACTTTGATCAATCATTCCTGAACCATGGACCACAAGATCTGTAACTCCTCCCCACAAGCGTATGAGGGGGATTCAGAGAATGCGAAGTCGTCGCCCCCCCCCCATTCCAGGAGCCTGCACTGAGATTAGAGCCAAGAGAGGAAAGAAAGATAATCGGTGAAATTTGCTAAAGTACTTATGACAGAGTAAAAGTAAGGACTTTAAAAATGGGGGTATGTGTACAAGGATTTGTAAGGACTTTTAAGGACTAAATGTAAAAGTAAGGACTTTTAAGGACTTGTACGAACCCTGCAGAAATGAATGTTAAGACAAACAAGAATGCCTGTACAAATACTTATTTTTCATTTAAACAAGAGAACATTAAAATTCTTCCACTGCATAAAATTAATCACACCTTGAATGATGTAAAACCAACAAGATGTTAGTAACATTTTAAAATCTTACTTCCATTGCTATTAACCTTTACATTATGCTCTAGATGAAATCTCAAATACTCATAAAATGGATATTTTGATGAAGAAACAAAATATTTCTGTACTCCTTTTCAAGTCAACTAGTGCAACAGGATTTCTCTCCCTTTTGATCATTCAATAGTTTAATTATTCTTTAATTCCCACATTAACAATAAACACGCATGGTGATATGATGGAACAAGGACATTAAGCTATCTACAGGGTGATTAAAGACCCAACAGATTAGTTATGTGAGGGGAGTGAAATTCTTAATTACTTAGTGGGTCTGACAAAAAGAAGAGGATAAAATGTTTGTTGCCACAGAATATAAGGATAAGGTTAAAAAACAGAAAGGGAATTTGAATTGTAAGAAATTTTACATTTTCCTATGCATAATGCAAAGCATTTAACAGATTTCACCAACACCAATCATGTACTAATAATTGTATGAAATTGTAAGAAAAACAAAATGAAAGGATCTCTTACCAATTACTATATTTATATATATATTTATTACATAGAAAGTCACTGAAAAAAGACCCCATCAATAATATTTTATAATGAGCTTTACTTATAACATATTTACCATCAAAGTAAAATTGTCTTTGCTTTTGCACTAAATTTTCAGCAAAATCCTTCAGTATAATGAAACATATAAATTGAAATCCCATACAATTTAATGAATACATGCAAAAATTACATAAGCCCATATTAATGATCTGATATTCATCTTACTCTGAAGTCGGTTTAGAGGAACACCATCTTTACAACTCTGAACAACACTTCGAAGATTTATTAGAACCGATTTCTTTAATTCTTGTTGAGCAGGTGTAAGGTGCATTAACTGAAAGTGAGGTTTGATAATAACATGAAATTAGTACACACTGTAATACAAAAAAGAGAGACTCAATTATACAGCAAAAAAGCAAGCAACTAATACTACCACCACTGATGCCACTAATTCAAATAGTGAAACATCATTTTATCATTTGGAAGTTATAACATACAAAAAAAAAAAAAATGCTGCATTTCTTTATTTACTGAAAAAGCATCGAAACTGCTATATTTAACAATGTAGAGTTTAATGTACTAAAAACAAGTAACAAATATTGATAGAACTTATTGCAATATGCAAGAAAATACCAAAAATTTGAACTATCAGATTAAACATTTTGTGGCTCTTGTGCAGATGAGCTGGAATAAATATCAAACTAATTTATTTTTGCTCTATTAATCTTTTGATGATAACAAACAGCATTATACTTGTCATGTTATGTTTTTCTTCCTTTCTTGTTGATTCTGCAAAACCTTATCACTTAAATAAACAAAACCATTTACGAATTATTTCTATATCCTAACTTTTTAAAAAAACCCATTTATTAGTTTCAATTATTACTTATCAATTTATTAATGTTTTGATGATTCAGTTTATTAATATTCAAATTAAGATGAGTCTGTTTATTGAATACAGAATTCAAAATAAAGTTAAAACACTAAGAAAATGTAATATTTTATCTTGCAACAAATATAGACTAATTAAAAACAGTGGATATTACATCACTTACCTTTGAATTTTTTTCCTTTCTATCAAGAGTACTAGGTGGGAAACTATTAAAATCTTTTAACGGAGTCTTTATTTTTTGGTGGGAATTTGTCTTACCAGAACTGCCCCATGTTCGTGTTACAACAGCTGGCTTTGCAGAACCAGACTAAAATTCAAGGAGAAAATTTTATAAAACAAAAAAAGCTTTTATAATTTCTATAATAATATTCTATTAGGTAAATGCTTTTAGTTTTATAGAAGTATTTGATATTTATAACTAAAGATATACATTTTTCTTCTTTTCCTATGCAAAACCAATGAAATATAGTAAATTCTCCTCTCCCCCCACCCACAAATTTACAAGCTTTAAGGTTTCAAATACAGTCTTCTACATATAAAAAGGCTAATATTATATAATAATATCCTTCTCTGTATTAATTAAGCAAGACTATATTTTGATCTCATAAATTACAGACATTTCTAGCTTTTTATTGTAAATGGGTCTACTACACCAAATACTACATAATATACTGATTTAAAAAAACATAATATTAAACTAAAATCTCTTTGAAATACTTTTCATTCACACCTGAAATGTATATAACTGTGCTATTAATTAAATTAAACAGAATGGCTGAATTCTTATTCCTGATCAATTCATAAGTTAGTATTTTAAATCCTTTATATAAAAGTTAAACTCTTCCGATACTTCCAATCAGTAGTACTGTCAACTAGTCATTTTGGAAACTCATAAACCAGCGATTGTATTTCTAAACAAGTACAATCATAAGCTCCTCTTGCTCTCTTTCTGCCACTTATCTACAAGAAGTAGAGTATCAGTAATTATACTTTTGACGACTATATAAAACAATTTTTACAAGCATAATTATAAGATCATCTCGACTTTTTCTTAATTTAAGGTATGTGTCAATGCAATCCAAGATGGCATGAAGATCTCTGCTAAAAGTGATTAATATTTCACACTTGAAAAGGTAAAACTATTCAAAATGTCAATTTAGAAGAGTTAAATACACTTCCGAGCCCCAGTGAAGAAAACACCGTTTTTTAAAAATTTCAAATATACATTTTTATTTCAAGATGCATCATAAATTTATCTTTACATCATATATAAACTTGAAAGGAAAATGCAAGGTGCAGTTTTTAAACAAAAAATAAAAATACAGTGGCACATGCTTTAGCAGCACCATCAGTTGATTGCACCTACAGTATGTAAAATTTTATATTATATATATATTTGTAATATGTAAGGTAAATTCAAAATCTAACCATAAGAAAAAGATCTTAACTATGCAATAGTGGATTAAGGAATATTATTTACTTTTATAATAAATGCAGAAGATAAGAATTGAATTACAAAAACAAAAGAAAATCTCTAATGAGAAGAAGATTCCACTTCCTTTCCAAATTTTGCAAAACCTACTTAACAGTCATAATAAAGTCAGTATCATTAGTTTAATTCACACAAAATTTAACAAGAAAACAATAAGAAATAATTAATAATTTTTCAAATAAAAGTTAGCCAGTGTTAAAAATGCGACTTCAATAAAATTAAATAGGATTATGCACGCCTTCATTTGAAGTTGAAAGAAGTTTATCTCAAAACAATAAAATTAAGAACAAACTGCAAGTATATACATACTTTTGATTTTTTAGACGGTTTTTGTTTAGAAATAAGCTTGGCGATGTGTGCTGTTGATGCATCAGCTACTCCTTCTGCAATCAGTGAACCATCTGCATTTCTTCATAATGAAAGGGGGAAAAACCTCTATTTATTGAATTATACAAATATTTTCAACTCCTTCATAAATACAAAATGTGTAAGTAAAATTATAGATTTCAATACAAATGGGATGTTAAATTGTATGACATATTAACTACATTTATAAAATACTTTAAAGAAACTGAGAGCCACCAAACAAGGCTGTGGAGGACTGGGCAAGCCCCAAGGCAAAGTACTGGCATGCAGCCCCCCCCCCCCCAAGACTCCAGTATCCCCTCCCTATCCCGGGCCAGCAGTCCCCTGGACTCTACGGATTCTGTTCCCACCCCCAACAGGCCTGCAATCACATACCATATTATACTGCACAATAACTCTCCAGAAATAATTTAAAATACAGACCAATTGCATGTTCTTATAGTTTTACAAATGAAGATATAAAATTTATTTAATGAAAACAAGAGTATTTAGTTTCAGTTTATGAAGTTAATCATATACATAACAAAGCTTTAATAAAATTTCTTCACCTCTAAGTATAACTAAAAATTAGAAGAAGAGATGATTTTTCTGTAGTTAGATGGATGGCCTAGTTTTAAGCTACACAATGGCTATTTTGGAACAATCTTGTAATTTTGAACCATGTTCAGATGATGAGGATGACAAATGAGCTGCCAACCCATACCTAATCCTTCATACCACACTATCAGAAGGAAGTTTGAACCTGATAGATTTAAGAAATGCCAGGTCTGCATATGCAGCAAATCTATGACTGAGGTTGGTCTTAAACGCACAAATTTTGGAGCCAAAACTGAGTAACCAGGCTAACGCATCAGGAGGGAGGGAGGCATTCAGAATATAAATTAAGGTTAAAAGAAAGTTAATTAAAATTACCCTCTTCCCAAAAACTAAGGGCATGTATTTGAGATTTAATTTGTATACATTAAAAAATATGTAAAAACTAAATTACTCCTTAAAAATTAGGTGTGGAAGTAAAAGTTTATTAAAATTTTTAAGAAAATACACAATGTAACTTAAATTTGAAAGAATATCAGAAATGCAATTAAAAGGGGCAGAGGAATTATCTACTTTTCATTGGCATGTACATATCCTAATTTTTTTTTTTTTTTGTAAAGCTTTAATTTCCTCTGCTAAAAATTTTAAGGGTATCCCTGAACGAATCCTGAAAATCCAAATAGAAAAAATTCTATTGTATCTAAATACAATAGAATTTTTTTATTTGGATTCTTTTATTTTAATCAAATATGTTAAGAAATTACTTCTTGATGCAAATAACATCAGGAATATCACGAAGAAAATTTTCCAATGAACTATATCCAAGATCTTTAAATGGAATTGGTGTTCCTAGAAGTTGTCTGTAATCATCTGAAAACAAAGAAAATGAGGAAACTAAATCGTTTGCATTTGATGTATCAATTTGAGTTACCAGAATACAATAAAAATTATACTTAATACCCGATATTAAATTATAAATCTAGTTTCAAGTAAAAACCTTTTTTTAAAATCAATATAACTTAACAATCCATGCAAGGCTTATTGAACATGAAATGATAAAGAAAAATTCAACATAAATAATCATTAGAAATGATGAAATGTACTTGGTTTTCAAAAGGTTTACAGTAAATTAATTAGTTCATGTATTTAATAAAAAAAATCAGGATTTATATCACATATTCTTTAATTAAAAGGGTATTGATACAATAAATCAGTTAATCATACAAAAACTACATACATAAATGAAATATATCCTTTTTATCCATGGCTTTCAAAGTACAATT
>BGPR01009542.1:0-24285 GCA_013235015.1 Araneus ventricosus
TATTACGTATTACTATTAATTACTTCCGCACTATAAAAGAGATGTTTCACTTGCACAAACCAAAACATAGCGCAGCTGCGCCATGACATTGCATCATTGGAGCACAATAGAGGAACATCCCATTGGGGATTTAATCTCAGAAGGGAAAAAGTCCGAGAATACAAAGCGGAAATCAACCGTCAAATTAGCAACAATGGTTGTCGATACATGCGCCGCGGCATTGTCGTGACTGCGCGTCGCCGTTTCCTTCAGGGGTGTAGTGGTTTTAACAGAAGCCTGGCACCGTTTTTTCATTAGAGAAATAAAACAAGAAAATTGTAAAATGTCTTAAACAGAGCTGATTTTTACACCAGGTTAGAGGTCTCGGCACTGCTTATTTTGCAACAATGTCACTACTTATAAATTTTTTTGCATCTTTTCAAATTGAATTGAGGTTGCAGGCTGAGTTAAAGTGTCATTTAGGAGCCGAATGGCAGTTGGAGACCCAATTCCAACAGAGCCGCCGTGAATGGACCTGTTGGAACATAAAATCATAATGTGATGTGATTAGCTATTTCGCTGGTGTGGTGCGGAAGTTGAGATGGCCGCTTACCAGGTAACCTTGTCACCACAACGGTTCAAAATGACCAGTCCGCCCCAAAATAGCCTCGGCTTGTTTCAAAATAGGACATTAATTAAAATAAACTACTCCGCCAACTAAACTCAAAGTAACAGCACTTTGGAAGTTGCATGAATTTAAATCCATTGTGTTTAGAAGGTTTAGTTATGTTAACGACCCGTTTTGGAAGTAAACACGATTTTGGACGGAGTTACCAACTTTCAAACGAGTGTCAGATGACGAGGAACATTACCCGGAGCTGGCACCCCTATTATCCAAACTGCACACCAGCGGAAGAACCATTTACCGTGAAAGACCACCATAAAAACAAATGAAACCGAGTGAATCTAAAAAATTTTGACTGCTGCCAGCAGTGTAATAACCCATAGCTCAAAGCTTTGTCCTTCCTCCGACGATTGAGATGCTATATTTACGTAGTTAACATGCAAACTGCGTGTAAGACAAAAGATGAAAAAAAAAAACAGCTGAATGCCTCATTTATGCTCAGATAACGATCCTTCAACATAATTAGTATTATTTTTAAAAGAGATTAAAGGAATAAAATTATGTGAATATCAACAATAATTCACAGAATACCTAAATCGATGAATTTTCTGAGAAACTGTTATTGAGAGAAAGTAGGTGTTAGAATATCTCCCACACTATTAATGATTAGAGGCAAATAATGTAAAGATAAAAAAGGGAAATGAGCTACATTCTCGTGAGCATTCCCCGTTGGTCAGTCTTTGAAATGCGATTAGAAAAAATTGTCAAATGAACGTGATCCAGTTATCCGAATTCATAAAACTATTTTGGGGTGAAACCGTATGTGAAATGAGCCTGTAAACCTCAGATTTGGACGAAACCAAATCAACAGTGGGCAAAATTAGAAATCAAAATTTTAAAAGAAAATGGAAACCGATCTGTTTTTAATTGCTATCTTGCAAGTGAAATAGAAGATAAAAGATAAGTGCAAATATCTACAGAATGCATGTCTCTATGGATCCAAGGATAACATAAAACTGAATACAATAAAATGTGTATGAAAGTATATCTATCTCCGGTATTATTATATTCTGCTCTCCACATACTGTGTCCTGTTTGCAAAAAATATATTCTGTAAAATTAGGAATAGTAATCTTACACGTATGAGGAGAAAGGTGAAACGAATCTAATCGTTTAACTTGCTGGTAGAACGTGATTTAACCACCCTTCAAGAATTTTGATAATAATAGGTAGTATTATATTAATTTTTATAAGCCTGTGACTCAATTATGTGTTTTATTTTATATTCCAGCCAAAATCCACTCGTGCTTTATATTATTTTAAACCTTTTCTATAATAAACCTTTATCAGACACATTATATATGTTTTTTATTTCCTTTTTTGAGTAGTTAATCAAGTCCGACCTAGTAACCTGAAAACTCTGGCTTACAAAATCCTGATCTTGAGGTGTTTATCTGAATTATAGTAACGTAGTCATTGAATTGAGTATGCAACGTATCTGAAATCATAGTGAAGTGCATCCAGTGAAAGTATTCAAACAGAGTAAAGTAGCCGAATTATAGTAAAGCATTCCCCAAATGGTATTGTATCCATCTGAGAGTAAAGAAGTCGAATATATGCAAAGTATCTGAATATAGCGCAGCATCTGAATTCATAACGCCGTACCATGTATCTATCTAAACGAAGGAAAATTATATTACTCCATAAGAATTAGAATTAATTGAACGTTTTGTATAAACTAAAAAAATATCAACAAATAATGTAAAAAAACTTTAATTGCTCTGATAATCCAGTTGTTTTACATGCAATGAAAAATTGCTATGCAAGAAGGAAAATTAATAAACAGACACCGCATGAAACGTTACTCTGCTTAATATTAAGTAAAATTATATATTATGATATATATGTACAAAACTGGTAAATAAATTAAGATATATTATTTAAACCAGAATTTAAAAGGCATTTTCCAGAGAAAGATCTTTGAATTAACAGGCAAATAAAAAAGTTACTAAAGAATACCGGGAAAACTTTGAGTCAGTCATTCACTCTGTGAAAATTTAATTCTTTCTTATGGCAAATGTAAACTGAGACTACCTTGCTCTCAATAAAAGTTGTATAGCATACTACGCAGCGCGTCTCAGCCATCTTCTTTCACAAACGTTGTAGCATAACTTTAAAAGTGTTTTTTTAAGCACCATAATTTACTGATTCCAGAGAGTCGGCTTGAATAAAATCAATTAAAGCTGTCTTTCTTTTCGTGGTCCAACATATTTTCTAGCATCTGGTGTGAACACGGCAATGAAATGGCTTGTATCCTGAAAATTCCGCCTAAGTTTTCAGTGATAAAACACTGGCGAGTCACCCAGATTGATTGTCTTCAGTTATTCAGTTTCGCCCATGAACTTCAGGTTTGATAAAAGTTTTAGTTCGTTCGAAAGCTCCCACTACGCTTTGAGTGTGCTGACTAAACCGGTTCAAACGCCTCGAGAAGCGGTTTTCCTGCCTGCCCTGGTGACGAAATATGCTAAAAGTTACGGCCCTTAGCAAAGTGCCTTTACAAAGAAGTCAATGGTGCGTATGAACAATAGTACCTCCGTTGACTGAACTGTCTACTTGAGAAAGATCATGCAATGGTGCTAATTAACAGACTGATAATTTTATATCCAAAATTTAATAATAAGCAAGGTAAAATCATATGCCACATTTCAACAATCATATTCTGCGTTTTGGAGTATTAGATCCCAAACAGAAGAAGGAGAGACAGTATATACATCTCCAAAATTGGTTTCGAGAGTCAAGAATTCAGGAATGATCACAACGAGAGGACAGATTAATGTACAATATTTTTTTTCTTCAATACTTTATACAAATAAGTAATAAAGAGAAATACTTTTGCCTAAGCTAATATATCTGGAATCGAGGGAGGCATGTAAAGCCACAAGAGTTTTGATGTTCTTACAAATTAGCTGAAATTCAGTTGTTTATCTAAATAAAGTAATTAATGTGGTAAATGTTGAAAGTACACTGCAAAAAAAAAAATTTAAATTTCTCACTCCTAAACTTGAGTCAAAATCTGACAGGAATACAAAACTAACCTGAAAAAAATTCATTTTGGACCGAACGAAAAATAATATAATATATTCATTTTTGAGGTAAGCGAAAATAATTATTTATTTTTTATTATCAGAGTCCGTTACTGTGCACTTAGAATGAATATTCCCTTTAGGTTCATTGATATTTATATTACGAGGAGAAAAATTTCTCTAGCAGAGGGTGTGGGTTCCTTCCATCAAAATCTCCAGGTTTGGGTCAGTCTAAAGAGCCATGGCAGTTTTCTACTGAGAACTGACCTTACAAACGTAACAGTACACTCCACCTTTAAAAAAATTTTGATCCTTAATTGAAATAAAAAACCTAAATCGGTTTAAATGAAAACAAGTTTGAGACTAATTACAATTTTAAAGTTTGCTTACAAAATCACGTTTAATTTTCTTTGCCAAATTTAATGCCTTTTTTTCAAATTTTAATTTTTTTATAAATTAAATTATTTGTGGAAATTACAAGAGTAGACATTTTGGTAAGATTTTAATGCCTTATGTAACATCGTTCATACCCCTCCCTACAAAAAAAATAAGCAAAATAGCAAACCCCTCCCCTGTGTTTACGTATTATTTTGAATGGTCTCTTTTCTTTTGGCCGAGCATTTCACTGCTATTCTCCTTCAACCTCACTATCACGTTTCGAGATGTTAACATTACGTGAGAGTATTACCGAACGTGTCACTTTCTGATTAAGAATTGACGAGCAAGCAGGAGTGGCGAAAGTGTGGAAGCAATGTTGGGCCCACCCCTGAGGCCTGTGGATCGAAACCACGCTCATATTTTTTCCACGATACCCTCGAAAATGCTTAACCGCAAGCGAATTACCGAACAAATATTGATCAACAGGGAGGAAGACAGCTAGAGAGTGGCGCAGTGGAAGGTAAGGCTAGGGCCCATAACCTGGGAGGTCCTGTGGATCGAAACCACGCCTGGATACATTTTTTCCACGATACTCCTTCGAAATATCGCTTAACGTGAGCGAATTGCCGAACAAAATACGATCAACAGGAAAGATCGAAGCAGAGTGGCGCAGTGGAAGCGTGCTGGGCCCATAACCTGAGGTCCGTGGATCTGAAACCACTCTCGCTAGGGATATATTTTTCCAATGACACCTAAGAAAATGCTTAACGTGAGCGAATTCATCGAACAAAATACTGGTCACTAGGGAGGGAAAGATCGAAGCAGAGCAGGCAGTGGAAGTGTGTTGGGCCCATAACCCAGAGTCTCGTGATCGAAACCAATTTCTTGCTGGTATAGTTTTTTCCACGATACTCTAAGATGAACGTGAGCGAATTACCGAACAAATACTGGTCAATAGTTGTGGGGAGGAAAGACGAAGCAGAAAGGGCGGTGAAGTGCAAGCTGGGCCTCCATAACCCAGAGGTCTGTGATCGAAAACCAATGCTCGTTAGATATATTTTTCCACGATAGCTCTAAGAAAAATGCTTACGTGGAAGGAATTACCGGAACAAATACTGTCCAAAAGATCAGCTAGAGCGGCGCAGTGGAAGCGTGCCGCCCATAACCCAGGAGGTCCGTGGATCGAAACCACGCCTGGTTAGGATACAGTATTTTTTCCAGTCGATACCCTTCGAAAATGCATCGTGAATTACCGACAAAACATCAACAGGGAGTGCAGACGAAGCAGAGTTAAGCAGTGGAAGCGCGTTGGGCTCCATAACCCAGAGGTCCGTGATTCAGAAACCACGCTCGCTAGGGAGAAGCCTACGATACTCCTAAGAAAACGCCAACGAAAGGAATTACCGAAACAAATACTGAATACTAGGGGAGGAAAGACTCCAGCTATGCAGTGAAGGGCGTAGCCCATAACCAGGTCCGTGGATCGAAACCACGTACTCTGTTAGGACATGTCGATACCTTCGGAAAATGCTTCTTAACGTGAGCGAATTACCGGAACAAATACTGTCAACAGGGAGGAAAGATCGAAGCAGGCGTAGTGGAAGCGCGCCGGGGCCCATAACCCAGAGGGTCCATGACGAAACCACTCTGCTAGGACATTTTTTCCAATGATACCCTAAGAAAATGCCAACGCGGGAGCGAATACTGAACAAAGGTTGACAAATAGGGAGTAGGGAAAGAAGTAGAGAGTGGGCGTGTGGAAGCGGCGTTGGGCCCATAACCAGAGGTCCGTGGACGAAAACCACGCTCTAAAGTTAGGGATAAGCATTTTTTTTCCAATGATACCCTTCGAAAATGCTTTAACGTGAGTGAATTAATGAACAGTCAACAGGAAAGATCGAAGCAGAGTGGCGCAGGAAGCGTGTTGGCCTACAACCCAGAGTCCGTGATCAAGTTCAAATTTCTCGTTAGGACATTTTCCGTTATCGATACTCCCAAGAAAGCACGTGAGCGAATAATGAAACAACACGTCAACAGGGAGGAAAGATTGAAGCAGAGTGGCGTAGGGGAAAGGTTAACACAACCCAGAGGTCCGTGGATCGAAAACCACGCCTAAGATATTTTTCACGATACCCTTCGAAATGCTTAACGTTAACGAATTATCGAACACATGCCACCAACAGGCTGCGGCCGAAACAGAGTGGCGCGTAGTGGAAGCGCGCTGGGCTCATAACCCAGAGGTCCGTGGATCGAAACCACGCTCTGTTGATGGTATTTTTCCACGATACTCTAAGAAAAATGCTTTAACGTTAACGAATTACCGAATACTGGTCGCCAGGAGGAAAGACGAAGAAGTGGTGCAGTGGAAGCGTTGGGCCCATAACCTGAGGTCCGGTGGATCGAAACCACGCTAGGATATATTTTTCCACGAGCACCTTCGAAATGTTAACGTTAACGAATTATTTTAGAACGCGTTGACGACCAACAGGGCTGTAAGGTCGAATAGAGCGGCGGGGCCCAGCAACCCATGTCCGTGGATCGAAACCACGCCTGGTTAGACAGCTTTTCCACGATACTCCGTCGAAAATGGCTAACGTTAACGAATTATCGAACAAATATTGATCAACAGGCCGTACGGTCGAAGCAGTGGCAGTGGAAGCGTGTTAGCCCATAACCCAGAGGTCCTGTGGATCGGAAACCACGCCTCAGGATACATTTTTTCCACGATAATTCAAGAAATTTTTTACGAGCGAATTACCGAACAAATACTTCACAACAGGGAGGAAAAGATTCAGCCAGAGTGGCGAAACGGAAGCGTGCTGGCAACAACCCAGAGGTCCGTGGATCGAAACCAATGCTCGCTAGGGATATATATTTTCCACGATACCCTTCTCGAAAATGCATAACGTTGGAATGTCGAACAAATATTGATCAACAGGCTGCATGGTCGAAGCAGAGTGGCGCAGTGGGCGTGTTGGGCCCATAACCTGAGGTCCGTGGATCGAAACCATTACGCTCTGCTAGGATACTTTTCCCGCCGATAACGAAAATGCTTAACGTGAGCGAATTACCGAACACACTGGTCAACAGGAGGAAAATGGAAGCGCGGCGCGTAGGGAAGTGCTAACAACCCAGAGGTCCGTGGTCGAAACCACGCTCATGGGGATATATTTTCCGATACCCTTCGAAAAACGCCAACGTGAGCGAATTTCGTCGAACAAATACTGGGTCGTAACAGGGAGGAAAGATCGAAGCAGAGTGGCGCAGTGGAAGCGTGCTGGGCCCATAACCCAGAGGTCCGTGGATCGAAACCGCCCGCTAGACATATTTTCCACGATACACCTTCGAAATGCTTAACGTGAGCGAATTACCGAACAAATACTTGGTCGCCATCACCGCTGGAGGAAAGATCGAAGCAGAGTGGCGTGGCAGTGGAAGCGTGCTGGGCCCATAACCCAGAGGCCCGGATCCACGCCTGCTAGCATATATTTTTTCCCGCTTCCAGATACACCTTCGAAATGCTTAACGTGAGCGAATTACCAAACAAATACTGAAGTCAACAGGGGAGGAAAGATCGAAGTAGCGGCGCAGTGGAAGCGTGTTGGGCCCATAACCAGAGGTCCGTGGATTGTCCGTTACCGCCCTGCTAGATATATCGATACACCTCTGCTTTAACGAGCGAATTAATGAACAAATACTGGTCAACAGGGAGGAAAGATCGAAGCAGAGTGGCGCAGTGGAAGCGTGCTGGGCCCATAACCAGAGAACCAGATCGTGAAACCACTACCTGCTATGGGATATATTTTTTTCCACACCTGAAAAGGCTTAACATGAGCGAATTACCGAACAAATGGTCAACAGGGGAGGAAAGATCGAAGCAGAGTGGCGTGAAGTGCTGGGCCCAACCTAGAGGTCCGTGGATCGAACTACGCCTGGGATATTACTTTTTCCAATATACACCTTCGAAATGCTTAACGAGCGAATTACCGAACAAATACTGGTCAACAGGGAGGAAAGATCGAAGCAGAGTGGCGCAGTGGAAGCGTGTTAGCCTATATAACCCAGAGGTTCGACGAAACCACGCTCTGCTAGACATATTTTTCCAATGATACTCCTTCGAAAATGCTTAACGAGCGAATTACCGAACAACAAATACTGGTCAACAGGGAGGAAAGATCGAAGTGAGTAGTGGAAGCGTGTGTTGGGCCCATAAACGAGTAATCCGTGGTTCGGTGTTCAGTTCGTTAGATCATATTTCCACATGACCTTCGAAAATGCTTAATAACGAAGAAATTACTGAAACAAATAATTAATAACAATGGAGGAAAGAAGCAGAGTATGCGGAAGCGTACAACGGCAACCCAGAGGTCCGTGGACGAAACCACGCCTCCCCACTCAGGACATACTCTTTCTAATGATACTCCTTCGAAAATGCTTAACGTTAACGAATTATCGAACAAATATTGATCAACAGGGCTGCATGGTCGAAGCAGAGTGGCGCAGTGGAAGCGTGCTGGGCCCATAACCCAGAGGTCCGTGGATCGAAACCACGCTCTGCTAGAATTTACGTTTCTTTGTGCTATATTCTTTTGGAAATTTACTACGTGAGCGTATACACGAGTAATGTTTTTGCTTACTATCGAAATAAAAATATGCGCAACAGGATAATTTTATAATTTTGGAATAATTAGTTTCAAAAATAAGTGACGTGAGTGTTTATTTATTTTGATATAATTTTTTTACTTGTCTAGTCTAATAATATTGGATGAATATATTTAAACAGATACTAATATGTTATGAATCGTAATTTTCATTCTCTATCACAATTTTTGATTTTCCATTTAGAAATAGTTTTACTTTTAAAGCGGCAAAAGTTATCATTTTGTTATTTAGAAGAATAATAAAATGTAATTACCAAAGCCAGTTGTATTTTATAACGTATTAAAGCTATAAAAATCATTTTATGAATCATGCATTTATACATTTCATATAAGAATGTATATCTAACTGTAGAAGGATGATAGCATGCAAGAGAAACACATCAATATTTTCCTTATGTATTTCAGGAAAGCATGTTTTAAAAATATACTTTATTATATTTCAAAACTATGCTCTCTAAGTTTCCAATGAATCTCAAACAAAACAAAAAAAAATCACCATCATGATTCTCTAAATAAAATTGCTAAGAATTATTTAAGAAAAGCTTTTGAGCATTTCTTTACAATAAAAACCAATACTCTTTATTCGCAATGTCCTCTAAATGAATACAACTTTTGGAGATTTACAAATTTGGAATTGACTTGGACAAAACCCTTGAATTTTCTCATCGGTATTCTAAAAGAACGTGGTGAAAACAGATTGAACTTGAAGCACCTATCAATATAAAAAGGTATGCACACACTGCAAAATTTATTTACAACCCGCCCTGCCAGCCTACCCAAGAGGGTGTAAGGCCTTCCACAGGACATAAAGCAAAAGAAATGAATCACATTAAAAAGGAATTTACAAACAACCCCAAGGGGTGAGCAGAACAATTTAAAAATAAAAAAAGATAAAGAGCAAAACACAAAGCACAAAAAGATAAAGAGCAAAAACACAAAACGCAAAGAGCAAAAACACAAAAAAGCTTAATATTAAAAACACAAAAAGATTAAGAGCAAAAACACAAAACGCAAAACCCAAAGAGCAAAACCACAAAACGCAAAAACCCAAAGAGCAAAAACCCAAAAAGCTTAACATTAAAAACACAAAACGCTAAAACTCAAAGAGCAAAAACGCAAAAAACTAAACATTAAAAACACAAAACACATGCAAAAAAATAAAGATAACCAAATTAAAATCAATAGCATTTAAAACCAAACAATTACAAACAAAAATCGAGAGGCAATAAGCATTACAAAAACCACACAAAAGCGCAAAAGCACACAAGAGATCTAACAAAAACTTTACAATGGACAAGATAGCAATTCAAAAGAAAACAAAACAATTCCTAAAACCGTCGAAAACTCGAGAACAGTTATAGTCCATTGCAATTAGACCGAAAAATGGCAAATAGGGGAAAAAATTTATATAGTTTTGAAACTTTGGTGAAATACTTCTTTGACCTCAAGGATATCAGAACCGAAAAGTTTTCACCTCTCAGGGGGGAGCTTCCGCCTCTAGGGGGAAAAACTGAAGTGAAGTGGAGTGTTAGGTAAGTTTTTCCTAGATTTCTTCAACCCTACACATTTAGTGTTAAAAATGGTAAAGATGAAAGTCGTAGAGCATAAAATTCTGCGTCGAATGAGTACCAACACTATATATTTTTTTGCAGCAGTACGATTACAAACTCTTATCAAAGTTGCAATGATAATTCAATTTTCAAAAACAAAATCATTATTCTTACAAAAGACGACGCATACAATCAAATATTCTATCTAAATAAAGTTTTTATGTTTAAGTGTTCACTTTTTTAAGCACATACATATGTCAGAACGCCAGTACTAAAGCCCTAGTGTGGTGTGGAAGTTAGGAGAGAGAGTACAACTAGTCCATTGCAATGAGACCGAAAAACGACAATTAGGAGAAAATTTTATAAAGTTTTGAAACTTTGGTCAAATACTCTTCTGACATCAAGAAAACGGAAACCGTAAAGTTTCCATCCCTGAGGGGGGAACTCCCCCCCAACCCCCTCGAACTTGCAAAACCATCAAAGCACAAAATGATCGTACCCAGCTTATGAAACAATAATTAACATTCCTTATTTTTTTAACTGCAATAAATTATTTTCATAAATATTCTAATTATATGTAGCCTCTTGCTGGCCATGTTTTATAATATCTTTTATACAGTTCCAGAGCGCCCCGTTGGTAACACTGACAACCTTTGCTTCGTTCTTGATGGAGGCTCTCTTATTCATCACGTAGTATATCCAAAGCAAGAGACTTTCGGTGATGTATACATCACATATATGTCTTATCTCAAGAGGCGTTACTCCAATGAAGCAACAGTTGTTTTTGACGGATATACCGAAAGCAGTGTTAACACAAAGGTTATTGAACACCAAAGGCACATGATGTAGTGTACCTCAAGAGAAATAATGTTTAATGAAAGCACAGTTCTCCTTGACCCTCAGAGACAATTTCTAAGCAACCTTGCAAATAAGGAGCGTTTCAATTCGCAAACTTGCTAGCCACTTGGAGAATGTATGCATATGCACGTTTGTAGCAACAGATGATGCTGATGTACATATTGTGAAGACCGCTATAGAGACATATGAGAAGATTAAGAAACAAGTTGTTGTAATTGGCCAAGATGTTGATATTCTTGTTTTACTTACTGTTCTCACTCCAGACTATATTGATATTCTCATGTTGGAAGAGGGTAAGGGTAAAGTCAAATATAGGTTCTATATCTCTAAAGATCTGCAGAATTCTAATCTTGTTATCGAATTCTCTCTCTCTCTCTCTGCAGATCTTTAGAACCTGATACTGACGACAGTTTGGCTCGAAATGAAATTTTAACAGATGACGAAATTATCAGGACGGTAACAGCAGAAGGTGATGATGATGACAACTTCAACCCCGTCAAAATTTCTCATTCTGAGGCTGTTGCGGCACTCAACATTTCATTACAATGGGCTGAAGAGCAAAATTTTGAAGCACACGATGCTTCACTTATGCTCCTCAGAGATCGCGCATTTGAATTAAAAATTGGAACGGCAGCCCAAAAAAAAAAAAAAAAAAAATCACTGACTTTTTTGGACACTGATTATGTTCATTCACTTACATATGTAGTAATTATGTATGTACATATCATGTTCGATCAATTTATCCATGCAATCTTAGTTCATACAAATATACCGTAGTACCTATACATGCAATTCTTGAAAAAGGGTTTTACGTTATTTTTTTAAATACCTCGCTAATCCGGACGTTCATGTGCCTGAATTCGTCCGGATTACCGGGGTCCTACTGTATTTCGAAAATTCAACTTAATGTTCAGCAACGGACTACCACGATTTTACACCGGAAAGGAGTGTCAGGCAATGAGTCACATGAGCGCATTTCCGGAGTTCTTTGTTAGATCACGCTCAGTAAAATGTAAACGTCACTCTTCCATTCTTCAAATGTAACATCACTTCACAATTCTTTACTAATTTTTTTACCAATGATATTGTTATAAAGAAAGTCATATCACCCGGCTTTACCCTACTAGTGAGGTAAAACCGGTTACACATGTTAACTTTATGGGAAATTTACAAAATTCGCATGTAAAGCAATAATTGTCTTCTTCCTCTGTGCCACTAGTTTTCGTGGGCCCCAGCTAAGACAGTTTCTACATTGTATTAACGCTTCTCATTTATTTAAATAACATTATTAAAATCTAAACAATCAACGTCTGATGTGTTCTTATCGTCTTCATCGGTGGAATCATCAATACTGACTGTCACGGTCTTAGGTCACTTGGAGCACCCGGTTTTTTTCCCGAATGCAGAGGTTATAAAAAACGAAATGAAACGTGCGAATATTGTCTCAGATCTGATTGTCACAAATTTAGCAACGAAAGTTGTAATACAAAATCTCATGAAGATTGGCAGAGCGCTTAAGAAATAGAAAAAAACATGAAACACAGAACTGATAAATCAATTCACACTATTTTTCGTTCAGTTAATAACTTTATTTTCAACAATTACTTTTGTTTTGTCCCAGGGAAAATAATGCAAAATCTACTAACAGAAAAAAAATGCATTACCAAATACAAAATTTAAAAAATGCTGAATTGATGAATGCAAATCTTAAGAAAAAATGAAAAAATTATAATTTGTTGTAAATTTTAGATGCAAACCCTCTGAGCGGCTAGCTGTTTTGATGTACTAGTTTTAAAGTCTTATAAATTTGCTTTCTATGTGAATAATTGAATCTTTATTGTGTCTAATAAAGTCTCTGAAATCTTAAGAATATTTTATCCATGTTAGTTTAAGAAATCATAAGTACGAACATGAATTATCTGACTTTGAGCAAAATATGGGAAAAGGAAAAATACGTGTTAAACCCTTAGACGGTTAAAAGTAAGCAATAAATGTATTAACTAAAAAACTTCATTATAAACAACATTCTTTGTGAACATTCTGTTTAATGTCACTTGGCTTTGTCTCGCCCTCCATCGTGCAAATCTCTCTCTTGATAACCTTCATTTCCTTGGAGTGAGATCTTCTCCATCCATATTGTACAATTCAAAAAAATTAAGTACGCAAAAGGTGTATGTACAATTCAAAAAAATTAAGTACGCAAAAGGAAGAGAGACCTCAAAATACTGTATTTTTCAAAGAGGGATAATAAGGAAAGAGGGAGAGGATTCAATAAGGGAAATTCACTTCGGCACTCTCTCCCCTTATTCTCCGAATTCTAAGAAAAACCCCTCTCCCTGTCGTGACCCTCGGTAATCTTTCCCAGCAAGGCCAAGTGGCAAAGCACAGGGTCGTAGCCACGCCCACATTCCTGAAACGTTAGAGGCCGTGTCACCGCTATTCTATTATAGAATAGAGTGCAATTCAGTATCTCTCCGCTATAAGGAGAACTTATAGCGCCAAAATCAAGGGTACCCGGTTTTACCCCTCTCTCTGAAACGTTTTTTTTAAATTAAAGTTATACGAAAAAATGTTGACTGTTCGCAAGAAGTGCTTAATGAAGTTTTGCATAGGGCACCTTCGAAAAACTTTTATAAACCTTCCTTCTATAAACATGCTTGAGCGGTCAGAAAATTAATTTTTACGAAAAAATAATCACTTACTTTTTACATGACGTATGTGTCCTGAGGTACGTAGGGCAGGATTATTTCCGTGCTGTCTTCGAACATGTACTCCGGTATGCCGTCGTTGCAGGGGCACCCGAAGTCGCACCTGTAGCCCATGTCCTGAGGCAGCCTCTGCTGGGGCGGATAGTAGTAGGAGGGCTCCGGGGGCTGTCGGAGGATCTGTCGCAGTTGCCGGATGTAATCGATGGCAGACCTCAGGGTTTCGACCTGCAAGAGATGTCGGAGTTGTGAAACTATTTACAAACAAGACGTGATACCGTCATAAAGAAGAAAATGATGACAGTCTCAAACTTATTTGAATCTACAGTAGGGATGTATAATACACGATTTTTTGAATAACAAATATTTTTGCTATTGCTATTTTTAAATATCTATTCCAAATAACTGTTATTTCAATCACACTTTTAATTTTCAAAAAATCTTATTAAGTATACGTAAAGTGTTCTAAAAACTTCAAATAAAAAAACTGTAATTACTTTTAGTTATTGTTCATACTTTCTATTAAGTTTTATTGTTTAGTTCTTTGTATTGACAACAGATGGCGCCAGGAAAAATTCTTGTAGAAAAAGATGTCGGAGCGGGTCACAATCAACAGCAATCAATCACAGAAGTCAACCTTCGACGTCACAGTCGCAGTTTTCGGTGCGATCCCAGTATGGGATCTTTACCGCGACTATTCTTTTTTTTATACAATTACCGCGATTCTGTCAATCAAAGAGAAAAACGAATACTTGCTCCTTTGAGTTTCCGACGAAGCTTCGAATTACAAAAGTGTTATTATCATTCGAGAACGCATATCACAAAAGGCGTGGTGATTCACAGAAAGACGTCTTAAGCCACGATGGGGGGGGGGGGGAAAGGGCGAAATAATACCATATGGGGTAGAGTGATCTGCTCGGTGAAGCGTGACCTGCTTATCTGGAAGGTCACCGGTGAAGACTCTGTTTCCCCCGGGTGGGTTGTGACGATGACCCCCTGTGTGTGGAAGGTAGTTCATGCTTTTAATGGTGCCATCTGCTGACAGTATAAAGAAACTAAAAAATAAAACCTCGCAAAATTATAATAAAGAGAAATTAAAATTAAAAAACGCTTTGCGTATATTTTATGCAAATGACTGTCTCACACCTTTTTGACAGTAGTATTCATCATTGGTATTTCTGATTTTTTAATATTGCGTAGAAAATAACAATTCGTAATATTCATCATCCCTAGTCTACAGTCAGTGACAACTTCAGTTGATATCAAGTAGACAGTCAACGACGAGGACCATGATTAAAACAGCTTCATCTTGAGTTTAAACAATTTTTTAAAGTTATAATTGCATTAAATCTTATACGAGGATCGATCCAAAAAAAGTTTACAAGGGCAATAAAAATAATTTATTAACATGAGACAAAAAATATAAAAGGGAAATAAGAGGTATACTTGCCGATCACTTTTCCAAATAATGACTAAATCTATTTAGGCAATTATCTGAACGCAGGACCAACTTGTTTAACCCAGCTTGGTAGAAATCACGTCCCTTCCCATTGCGCCAGTTCTCGGCAGCTGTTTTCGCATCACTGTCTGAAGAGAACCTTGTTCCAGATAAGTGTTCCTTCAATTTCGGGAAAAGGAAATTGGCACTGGGCCATCCTGAAACCATCCGACGCAAACGCCCTGGCTTGTTGAGTGATGGTGTCATCCTCCTGCATGACAATACCCATATTGCTCGCAAAACTCAAAAATTGCTGCACAAGTTCAAGTGGGAAATCTGGAGCCACTCCCATACAGCCGAGATTTGGCACCCAATATTGGTTCCAAACACTTATCTGGAATACGGTTCTATTCAAACAGTGATGTGTAAACAGCTGCAACAGTTTCTACCAAGCCGGGTTAAACAAGTTGGTCCTGCGTTCAGATAAATGCTTAAATAGATTTGGTGATTATGTGGAAAGTGATCGGCAAGTATGCCTCTTAATTTACTTCTGTATTTTCTGTCCAATGTTCATAAATAATTTTTACCCTTGTAACCTTTTTTCTGGATCCATCCTCGTACTAAAACTATAATATAATTTTATGAAAAGTGAATAAGCTGTTTATATTTGTATGGGATTGCACTAGAATAAACTCTGTTCTCTTGCCCTCTAATAAACTCTACACCAGTATAAATTCTACTGTTATTTTCCAGGACGATTCAGAATTTACATTTTCATAAATATATCTTCTGTGCCTTAAACATCTAGCCAAGGTTATGAAATTGGCAAAGATGTTTAAGGTTATTTTTGTTTAACAAGATGAACAGTAGTTTACCCTCATTAAGAAATCAATTACGAAGAAAATTGTTTATTCAGTGGATTTTCGCACACTGATATGAAATTTTAGCAGCAAGAAAAAATAATTTTTCTCAGTAAGCACTTTCTGTTGGCTATGTCTTTTGTTTAAAAGACGCTTTTTTCTCTTATTACTTCTACAAAGAATATATCTGAAAATTCTGATTATCTGAAAAGTGAACAAAATTGAACATAATAAACACCAATAATACTTGATAAAGTACGCATTGTGCTAAAGTAAGTTTAGAAAAAGGCACGATAAAAATTTCCTGCTGTTTATGAACTTTCATAGATTTTTTATACAGCATTTGCCTAAACAGCCGCTATGTAAATTATTCGTAAACATACAGTTTGGTCATAAATTACTGAACCTATCTCAAAAATTAATAAAAATAATAATAATGTTACAACTGCATTTTTTTTAATGAGAGAGCAAATAAAAAAGTTTTTTTCAGATAGGCGGTGTACCATTACGGTGTTCTAAATTTTCTACAGCGAGAGATTTCGATACGCAATGGCTACCGATCAGCAGAAGCCGATGCGTGTTTTCTGGTTTCCTTTTTTTAGTTTTCTTGAATATCTCGAAAACTGTTCAGTTTTCTAATTACGATTGAATTAACAAATTAAACAGCGTAAGATTCCCTACAAATACATGCTTTTATTTTTCTTCTAGCTTTAATAGTTTCGCAGATAATGGCTATCAAAAATGGGAGATGTCCAATAATTAACGACCAGCTAAACCACCGTAACGGCGCGTTACCTATCCGAAAAAAACTTTATTTGCGCTCTCATTTTTAAAAAACCCTTAGTTGTAACATTATTAGTTTTTTTATTAATTTTTAAAATGGGTTTAATAATTTATGACCACCCTGTATAACGGTAGCAAGGGCAAACTTATGCAACAAAATAGGATAAATTTGGAATAGGACAAATTTTTGAAAAAATAGGATACATTTTAATATTCGAGTATTAAGTTTTTGTGATTTGATCTTCGAACATTAAAATAAGTAAATAAACATAACCTGATTGTTATCTTTGTTACAATTTTCTGACATAAAATCTTTTGGTGTGTGAATATTTTCCACAAAAATACGAGTTTTAGTGTTATGGCAATTTATTAACGACGTTACATTGCGAAATATGTGCTGTAAAAGTTTTAAAATTTTATTTGATTAATAGTTGACACGGTTCTAAAAGCCGGATTATCCATCGGTAATTTGACCATTTATCACCTTTAAAGGTGTTATCAAGTGATCGAGTTCAAACCTGACGTAGATTTAAAGGCAGTGATTTCATTTGCACGATTATCATCGATCAAGTTTAATGTCTCCGTCGGTAAAAGATATTCTTTTAGTCATTGCGTAATTTTTTATAAAGATAACAACTGTTTAAGAAGCAGGAACTGTAGAGTAATTGGAAGTGAACTTATTATCAGTTTCTAAATGTTATATTAGGATTTCTTTTAGAATTTATTTCAACATTTTTGTGCACAAGTTCGACTAAATGAGTTGCCTATTTTTTACCAATTTATTATCTTGAATTTTATAAGTTTGGGGACTTTAAATAATAAGCTAAAATTAACGGAATGTTCATTTAAAAATTAAAGTAACGATAACTTTAAAAGCTAGATTGGATCGTTTTTGTGGTCTTCTGATCCATAGTTCGATAAATTGAAGCGAATCAACAGTTGAATTTGGATCAAAGTTCTAAAATGAATCTTAATTTTATCCTCTTTTACTACTTAAAAATGCTTATCTTTTACCTTTCTCCTACAACAAATTTTTTTCACAATATTCCAATTTTCTTCTTTCTACATATAATATTTTACTTTATCGTATATAAATTATGCAAAGAAAAAGTAACGCAATCGTCAAAAAATCCCATCTCGAAATTTTAATTCAATTTCCAAGTTTTAGAACATCTTTACACAAAAAATTGGAACTATATCTTTTAGTCCGTGAACTGAAAACTCAAAAGCGCAATAAATTACACTGATAAATGTCAGAATGTGATTTAGAACATCTTTATACAAAAATATGGAACTTTACCTTTTAGTCTGTGAACTGAAAACTCAAAAACGCAATAAATTACACTGATAAATGTCAGAATGGGATTTAGAACATCTTTATACAAAAAAATGGAACTATATCTTTTAGTCTGTGAACTGAAAACTCAAAAACGCAATAAATTACACTGATAAATGTCAGAATGGGATTTAGAACATCTTTATACAAAAAAAATGGAACTATATCTTTTAGTCTGTGAATTCAAAACTCAAAAACGCAATAATGTCAGAATGTGATTTTTATACTAAAATTTTTAGATCTGGACGAATTTTGGATCGAGGTTCGGCTGTCTGTCGGTCTGTATATTCGTGTGCATGTGAACAAGACAACGAAAAACCGCAAAAGCTAGATAAACGAAATTTGGTATGACGAACGAAATTTCGTCAGACGAAGGAGTTCAATAAGTTGATGAAAAAAATTCCAAAATCTATATTCGATTTTCTCAACTATAGTAAGTTAAAAACAAAACGCGGTCGTATAGTGTAAGAAAACGAGAAAATCGAAGGGGGGGTCACTCCAGTTAATTCCATGTTTGCGACGCTGGACATTATTTACGGAAAATAATGGAAGTAAGTCACCTGCGACATAAGATCTCTTGGATATACTGCATGGTTTTAATAAAATAAACACAAAAAATTTTAAGGTATAAGTTTTATTCAAAATAATAAGTGTATATATTTTTACTTTTACTAAAATATAATCCTTCAATAGCAATGCGAAAAAATGAACGCAAAAGCTGAAAATAATTTTTCTGATTACAAAATGCATGGTTCGAATAAAAGCGTGGGTGCCTTTACCTTTTAGGAATATTCCATTTGTTTGAGGAAATATACACACAATATAAGGTGCTATATAAGGCGCCCACGCTTCTATTCGAACCATGCATTTTATTGTAATCAGAAAAATTATTTTCGACTTTTGCGTTCATTTTTTCGCATTGCTATTGAAGGATTATATTTTAATAAAAGTAAAATTATATGCATTCATTATTTTGAATAAAAGCTTATACCTTAATTTTTTATTTATTTATTTTATCTTCTACTTTTTAATGACGGCTGACACGAACACACACGACATGTTAGGAATGGTAAACCATATTCAATTACCGAAGTCTCCAATATAAAACACATATTATAATTATTATATACATATGTACAATTACATTTTTAAAATGATTTAATGCCATTAACGTTCTGAAATATAAATCCGTAATATTCAGTATTTCTTCCTTGCTTTTTCTATCCGCCGTTGACGTTGGGTAGCAGTTTCGATATTATATATATATATATATTTCTCTTACGCAGTGCGATTGCGATTACATTAGCTCGAATTTGAAAAAAGTGCGACACAGACCGAGAGACGAAACAAGACTCACTTCCCCGTCTGACCTTTGACCCTCAAGCAGCTCCGAAATGGGTATGATTCACAGGCCGCACCCCCTTCTATTGTGTGTCGTTTATGTTACAACCCTACGTAACGTGAGGTTGCCACCTACCAAACTTTATCGCCCAAATATAGGGCTAAAATTTTAATATCATTTTGTTAGGTTTAAAATAGACATAGATTGCAGATTTTTTTGCATAATATTCTATTGTCTCCGGAAAACCACCACTGTGTTAAATTTCACATCTGTAGCTCGATTGGAAGTGGGTAAGAAATCGACCTCAAGATTTGTGGACAAAACACTCAAGTTGAATAAAAGCTTATGAAAAAGGAGTCGAAATCAAAACTTATGAATTTGCTCTTGTTGTGTACTTGGAGTTGATGGCGACTGGTTTCCATAAGAACTAACATATTTAATGCGAAGAAATATTAGAGGAACTAAATAAATATCATAAGCTGTCAAATAATGACCCAATATCGGATAATTTGGAGGAATGGAGATTGCTCCTAAAACTAAACTAAAAAATAATAGCCAGCAGAATTGGGAATGTTTTATGAAGTAATACTGAAGGGAATACAGGTGTTTACAAAAGAATACCCCATCTTTGAAGGGCTATATTTCCTCAGTAAAACAAGTAATCGTACCATTTTACGAATACAACGAAACAGTTTTTGCCACACAAATTAATGTAAGATACGATAATGCGTTCCATGCCGAAAAAAATACTCACCAAATTTTATGTATAATTTTTGTTCAAAGAAAATTATATATATGTAATGAATCAGAAATTTTCCCATCTTTAAAATAAATCCGAATTTTCTTATTTTTAAAATAAATCTTTTTTAACGACAGTTAATTTTTAATTACGAACGAATTAGTTCTACTTCAGTCCTATGATAAAAGAACTCCTACTTTAATTAGACTCGCAAGAGTGGGACTATTTCTCGAGCCTCAACTTCGGTACTTTTCCCCTTTCGGTATTATAAAAACTTGTCGTGTCTGCGTAATTACTTCTTTTGTAATCATGTAACGCACTAAGCAAATCACGCCGTTTCAGGAGTAATTCTTTATTCCTGGCCATGGCTTTAATGTTAACATAATCTTTTAAAAGTTTAATCTATTATTGAGTACTTTATAACTAAATTAATTGTGCCCATTTTCGAAATGCAATAACTTGTTTTGGACTTTAACGACTCCAATCTTCTTCGACTGCCTCTACAATTTACTTAACGGAATAACATTATATATATGAGATTGTTAAGGAGCGTGAATCATCTTCATCTTTTTTTCTTTCGCGGAATGGACGAACTTGGAATGCAAATTTGAGTTGCAGAAAGCAAAAGAAAAAAAACTCTTCGGTGGTCATCTCTTGGCTATACTCTTCCACAAGCTCATCAGTATTATTGTTATCTACCTCCAGTCCTATGATCTTGGCCAAAGACACAATCTCATAGACTACAGACTCCTGAGGTAATCTCTCAAACCCCTCAAATTCGACAATGCTCTCCGGCCAGAGATTCTTCTAAGTAGAAATGAGGAATCTTTTGGTAACTCCTTAATCACTCGTTATGTGAAACATCCCTTGTTAAGTGAGTCCCTTTTTTACAATTTGTAATGCTCGTTATGCGAATTCCTCGTTATGAGAGATGATCGTTAAGCGAGGTTCCACTGTATCTTTGAATGAGAAGTTCATAAGTTTATTATCTGGCGAGAGATCTTTGAACGAGTTTTCTACGGCGTTACGGGACTTACGAGCACACATAAGGGATACAGCAAATCCTCAAGGCCGAGAACCCAGTTGAATATAATGTTTTAAAATGTGAATTACATGTCATTATCAACGTCATCAAAAATTAGACGTCAGAAAATCAATGTAAATCCTCATTCGAATGTTGAAGTGGAACATGATTTGCCGAAGGATGTTCGATGATTATGACATACGCTATTTTTTCTTTGGAAATACATAAAAGGTAAAGTGTTTTTCCGCCACTAACCGTGGAACACTGACAAACTGAAAACGTGATTAACTGCGACCATCCAAACTGTGAGCTTAATGAAAAAATGAGTTCTCCCTATCGACTGGATATCGTTCGTGTTTCTGGTGGTGATCAAATTGGACATTCGTAATTTTATAAGCTTTAAAATGTTAATTTTGATTTAATGCATCCAAAAAGGTTGTAACTTTTTTTGTTTGTAGCCCTTCAAAGTTTGGTGTATTCTTTTGCAAACACTCTACATTATGAAGGGAACACACAATATTGTTACAAAGCTATAAAATCGTTTCCCTGAGATGCTAATCTTGGCGACAAACTTGGCGATAAATTTGGCGACCTTGGAGACAAATTTGGCGAATTGGCGGCAAAGGGAATTTTCTAGAAGGATCTCGAACTTTCCACCTATTTCTACCGGTTTCATGAACTTTCTAGAGAGTACGTCACTTCCTACGTAAAGAAATCACTTCCAGTTGAAAAGTATAAAGGCAAGCTCTCAAGCCAAGAAGAGTTGGTTGGAATTTGATCAGCAAGCAAGCTGGTGAGCTAACAAGAAACCGTTGAGCGCTGTGTTGAGATTTATTGGTAGTCTCTGTTCTGAATTTTTACTAGTGCTGTGTTAATACTTGTGCTACGTTTATTTGCTTGGAATATTTGTAAAATAAAGAGCTTTATTTTTTTAATCCTGCTTATTGGATTGCATTCACGTACACCCACAAGACAATTTCGTTACAATATAGTAAAAAAGCATTTATCGCAGTAAAAGCAAACATTTACTTTAGTGTAGCTTTGCAATGATCTAAAATTTGCGCCGCTTTTTACTTTCGGAAACAAATAATCCATGTTTGAGTAGAAACCAGCTCATTGAAATTTGTCTCTGTAAGTTAACGTCTGTCAACCGATATCAAAAATTATGAAGTTTAGTCTTTATTCCCAGTTCTGTGTGTCCTGTTTGAAAATATAATTGAACGCCTTTGGTTAAGGAGAACTTCTAAAAGCAACAACCTTCATATTACTTTTTAGTTAAAGTATTTTCTATTCTGTAACCAATTAATTTCGTTTATTCTACTTGTAATTTAGGTTGAAATCTACAAGTTGGAACACAATCTAATCAAAACGGCGCCAGCGCGCCAAGTCGCCAAAGCAAGATGTATGCTAATGGTAAACAAACGTGCATAGGTCACAGTTAACAGTTAATCGTTTAAAGTTTAATCTTTTTTCGAACCCATTTGCATTTGTGGTTTGTCGTTGCACTATCTCTCGTTTTAAATGTAGAATTTCAACAGAACTACTAGCTTTCCTAGCTCATTGAATGCAAGGAATCTGTTTCATTTAATTATTCTCATGAAGCAGGGGAAATTGTGCTCGCGATGCCTGAGGCATCTGGACTGGGCACCGGGCACATTTCTTTAACTTAAAAAAACATCAGCGGCTTTGCTTTCAGCAAAGCGGGAACCTAGTAGCTTCCCTAACTTAGTGAATGTAAGGAATCAGCTTCTTTTAATTACTCTAATGAAGCAGCAAAGCAAGCAATAGTAAAAAATTAAGACTTACTCAGTTTTAATATTTGCACTTGGGAGGAAACGCTCTAAATATATGAAAAAAAAATGAACAATTCGGCGCATCAAGGAACCATCGCGCATGCGAAGATAGCCTTCCAAACGATAAATTCCAAAATATGACCAAGAAACTTCAAAAATTCCATGCAAACGATTTTTATTATAAGGCAAAGGGAAAAATCTCTCAATTATGTGATCGGAAGAATATATATCACTAAATAGACTAAAGTTCTATTTGTCATTCTTTTACTAATTGAAATCATCCTAATTAAAATATATTTTATTATTTAATTAAATATTTTAAGTTTTATAAAAATCCGCGTAGTATGTAAACAACTCAAAAACGCGAAACGCTTACCGTGACGTAAGCGATCTAGCCGATGGGTTGCCAATGGAACTAATCTCCTTGATTCCTCAGGTAACCATATTGGCGACGAAATCGCGTGTGTCCCAACTTGTAGATACCAACCGCAATTTATTGCACTGTTTTATCCAAAATACCATATTAGGCAAATTGTAAATAGAAGAGTCTCTACTTTCTTCCAAACACCAACTTGGCAAACGCATTAATGCGTCACTAGATGAAAGGCGTTAAAGGTATTTATTCGTAATTTATTCGTATAGTAATGTGATTTCACTGCTGGCTGGCGACGAAAAATGAAAATAAAATCCTTTAAAAATGAACAATACATACATGTTGTATTTAATTTTACAAAACGATCAATATGAACTTCACTACAAGAGTAATAATGTACAGAAATGTATGGTAAAACTATAAACCTACGATACTTTTTGCTCTTTAGACGATGAGGGATAACAGAAACTGAGGGTTAATCGAAGTTTCACTGTATGGGGAAGAAAACTGAATATGGGTTTGGGGTGTCTTCCTTTCCACCGATTGGGTGCAACATTTGACCCAGATCTAAAATTCTAATGATAAATCTATGAGCTTAATCTCATCCATCCAGCTATTTGAGTTTTTGAGATATTGTGTTTCCATAGACATGGACAGACAAACAGACAGACTTCCCATGGACGGATTTCGTTCAAGATGTGACAGAAATCTACAAATTTGATGTAAAGACCACATACCAAATTCCATGTCTGCAGCCC